>JARHVA010003881.1:1147500-1357500 GCA_037957365.1 Torreya grandis | reverse complement strand
GGTTGATTATCACACCCCCTTAACATTTCTAGTAGATGCTATGTAATCGATAGATTAAAATTTAGATAGGTGATGCCAATATAAAGTGACACAGGAATTAGCAAGTGACACCAATATTTTTAGGTGACACCGATGCTATCAAGTGATGCAAATGTTGTCGAGTGGTGCCAATGCTATTGGGAAACATCAATGTTGATGTGTGACATAGACACTATTTAATGACATGGATGTTATCATGTGATAATATTGATTATGATCGACATAAGTGGTTGGTTGCACTATTACAGGCAGGTGATCACTATGCTGGTAACTAACACAAGCACTTCTAGATGGTAGTTATGTCGATATCCTTTGAAAGTTTGACAATCAGTCCTCAAAAGATTATATATTACATATAATGGTAAATAATATCATATTGAATTTCGACAAGAGTGATAAAATATATTTATATATATGAAATTTATTTTAAATAGTAGGTGAGATAACACATAAAACTAACTTGCTCCTAGATAATTTAGGCAAATCCACACTTTTCACCACCCCCTAAATTTTCCAAACACAAATTTCTAAAAATAAAATATTCAAGAATTGATGAAAAATTGCCAATAAAAATTACCCTGTGGTTCCCCCAAGGATACATGCAATGGAAGAACACATCTCTAAGTGGCTGAAATGATTAGAACTAATTGTAAGCATTAGTTTTAGAATGCAAGGCTAGCTAATACATCAAACAATAAAATAAAATCTAAACTAAAACCTAAACTTTAGGATAGAGTAACATATGAAAGAAAGTAATAAATACAAGCATAATTACAATTGTTAAGTATTCATCACCTTTTCCATTGTGATCAAATAAGAATTTTATCTTAAATGCTAAATGTGAGTGTTCAAATCTTTTTTCAAGAAAAGAGATTTCGGCAAAATTTTGGGATACAAAATGATTTCGATGGCTTTGATTCATTTTTATTCATAATATAAATTTGATAGCACTTTGTTAGATGGAAGGTAGATGATTGAAAGTGATGGGTTGTAAGTTAATTTATACACTTACAAGAGATGAGATGAATGGTTGAGGATTATTTGAATTTGTCAAATTATATAAATATTCAATGATCGGATTTGATTTTAAACCATGAGGATGATGAATTTTTACATGTGTTGAATAAAAAGGGCAGGTGGTTAAGTGACTCACCAAGAATGGGTCAAGTTATTTGGTTCATTTATTCATAAGGTTGAAATGTTCTAAGATGACTGATAAGGTGATTGAAGAAGTTGAAGGATTGATTGGATGAGTTAACACATGGTTGAAACAAATGTGGAGGATGTTTAGGTGAGGTGAAAGATCTAGATTTTTAATTAGTATTAGAGGAAAATGATGTGCATGATTATAATTAATTAATTATTTGAAAGTAGGTAGAAATTATCTTAATTTGAATTTAAATTGGGGACGGTGATGGGTTAGTGTGTCAAACTAAATTTTGATACTAGATGGTGAAATTTAGGTGTCTAAACCAATAATTAATCTACCCTAATAGGGAAAATTTGTTAAGGACACATCCAAATGGTTACTAAAATGAGTGACTCAATGAAAATCAAGGATAATGAATAGATTTAGGACAAGACACATATTTTTGAATTTTATGGCTTTATATCTCTTGTGGATATTTTGAGCCCTTTTCAAATGTTTAGGATTATGTGATTTTATATTTTTCATGAAGATTTTAAGCCCTTATTTAATTTTTATGATTTTTGAAATGTTTTGAAATGCTTTTGGATTTTTCACATCTCAACTCGATGGAGGATTATGAGATGTAAAATTTTTTAGCTCATAAAAAAGTGAGTGTGTTTCAAAATGCTTGCAAAAGGGTGAGAACATGGCTTAGAATGTTCATAAAATGGTGAGAGCATGGCTTAAAATGATCTCAAAATAATGAGAGCATGGATTAAAATGCTCACAAATTGATGAGAGCATAGATTAAAATAATCACAAAATGGAGAGAGCATGGAATATTGGTGATCAAACTGACCTAAAAAATTAAGCACTGCCTACATAGTCCAAATGGACTTCAGGCCATTGTAGTTCAACTAGAATAGGAGATGATAATGAATGAAGGACAAATAGATAATGTTAGATAGTAATGGATGACAATAAAGGAAGGGACTAGGAATCTCTAAGGACTATGTCACATGAGAACTAAATGTATCAAGTCATCAAAGTATCATGTGGATAATATTCCAAAATGTTTCTCAAGTAGGTCTCAATATACCTTCTACTTCTGTAACAAGGTGAAGAAGGGAAGACTAATGATCACAATAATATGGGTTGGGCCAAATATAATTGAATGGCCAAAATGGCTAGAACGGAATGATATGGTCAATATGGATGACATTTCCCCCAAGTGCCAAGGTACTTATAGATAACAAATTATTTATGCAAGATGTTAGAAATTTAGTTTTCATTATGGTACTTTTCCAAGACATTATATGCATGGTTTTCACTATTAAATAAATTATTTATCTTTTTTGACTTGTTTTGTATTTTTAATTGTTTTTTTTAATATTTTTTAGCATCTCAACTCAATGGAGGATTATAGGATGCATAATGTGGACCCTTTGATATTTAAATAATACATGTCCAAGATAGTAGATCTATTTAAATCATGTTGTTGATGTGAATTGTACTATTATTGTCATGATATTCATTGGTTGTTGATTCTACTTCCTCCAAAGCTCTAGACAATATGTCTTCATAGCCACTATAAAAAATAGTGCTATCAGGAATTGTAGAGAAGGATAGGTATTGGAATAAGTATTTAACTAGAGAATGGAAAATAGGTCTTGAATGAATAATAAGATCACAATGGAATGTATAATTTTTGGGAGACAAATGAAGACTGATATTTTTAGTCACACACATTATTGTTAATTCTATATTCGACATAATTTTGGTTGTGGTGGGGCCAAAGATCTCTAAAAATTATCTCAAGAGGACCATAATATTTTTTGTTCCTTAGGCCTAAGATTTACTGCAATTTGAATGATCTTTGGATGATTGGCTATTTTTATGTTTTCATCAAACAATGAAGAACTAGTTTTCTCATTTATTGGTGCCTCAAAGAGGCTTTCACCACTGAGGCCTCTTGATTATTCTAATTTTGATTGTCTAATAATGCCTCAAATAAGATTTCACTAAGAGACATTGATAATTATTTTTAATTATCCCTTAATGCCTTAATCAAGGTTTCACTAAAGGTTTTTGATTTTTTATTCTGATTCTAAATGTTTTATTGGATGCTAAGAAATTATGCCACTGAGATGTCACCATGGAAAAAGTTCAACAATGTGTGATTTTATAAGTCCCAATCGATGTTCGTGGGCAATGGAATATTAATATAATGTATAAGATAATTAATGGGAATGGCATTTGTAATACAATGAAAGTTTATAAGGCAACAAAACTCTCTTATAATTTACTAGGATAACTTGTGTCAATGCTGAAGAAAACATCCTCAATAACCATAAAGGATCATAAATGTGTTCAAGTGGATTTGCCAAAAGTATGTTGCCGATGTCAAAATAGTTATTAATGTATGTTGAGTCTAAAGTTGATTCAAAATCAAGTGGATATGGTAGAAATGTATATATAATGTTGTGATATACATTAATGTATATTGGTTCTAATGTTGATTCTAACTAAAGAGGATATGAATCTGATGTTGAGACTAACATTGATTCTAATTCTAATACTAAATCTTATATTAGTTACATAATGGAACTTGATTCTGATATCAGTTCTAATAATAATGTTGGTTCAAAAATAAAACATGTTTCTAATGTAAAGGTAGACATAAAGAAGGCTTGTTTGATTACATTGTTTACAAGTATCTTGTTTGCCTTTCATTTGGAAATGAAGATTTTGGGATAAAGGAAATTTTTAAAACCAATAATGTTTAGCAATATATGAATAATGGGATGTTGCTCAATAATAATGGGACTTTAAAATATCGGCTCATCGAATATGAGTCTTGTGTCAAATAGAGGTGGACCAACAATGGTTTCAGTTTGTTCAAATATGGGTGATTTGATAAAAATGTCGATAATGTTTTGGGTTTGGAAGTGGATGTATTTAATCATGTTTAAGAAGGGACCATGATATATCCTAATCAAGTAGTTATCAGACTTAGACACACTTAGGTCATCATAGATAAGGGCCCTTAGAAGGACAAATCCATAATAGGTCTAGATTGTTATCTTTATTTTGGTTGTAAGATCATATTGGCTTTTAGTCTAATAGATGAAATGTCAAAAGTAGACATAAAATGAGATAGGTTTTGGATAAGTGGGGTGAGTTGATCTATCATATTTTGACATATGAATGGCCATGTTATAATAAGTTTAGGATCATGAGATGCCATGACTCAGATTAACCTTGAATAATGACCCCAAAGCAAGGATACTTACAAAGGGAATGAATTGGAAAGAATTGGCCCCAAAGAGGGCATACTAGGCTAATGTAATTGGCTTGGCTTGGCTTGGCCCCTAATGGGGTAGATTGGCTTAAATTAGAATGGGCCCAAAGAGGATGGTTTTAGTAGTAATGTAATTGGCTCTGGTTGTCCTGGCCTTAAACAAGTTAGAATAGACTAGATTGGAATTACCCCAAACATGGCAGAATTGGCTTAGATTGGAATTACCCCAAATAAGGTAGGATAGATTGGATTAGAATTGCCCCAAATAGAGTAGAATTGGCTTAGATTAGAATTTACCCAAACAAGGTGGAATATATTGGATTGGAATTACCTCAAACAAGGTAGAATTGACTTAGATTGGAATTACTCCAAATAGGGTACAATTAGATTAGGTTGGAATTACCCCAAATAGGGTAGAATAGACCAGATTGGAATGTAATGAAATTACTTAGATGAGTCACAATAGTATAATTATATATCACATAATTAATAACAAAATAAGGATATCCACAACAATAATTGGTGAAAGAGTAGAATACTTGAATATTATGACCGAGCCACTTCGAGGGGAAAACCTACACAATAATGTAATAAGAACATAATTCATAATATGATGATAAAATACTAACCACTACCTCCTATATATATTTTAATTAGCCATGGTTATTTCATAGTCTGACCATATTAAGAACATTGAGAAATGTAATAAGATAATATGAAGGTATGTAAGCCACAAGTTGACCACACATATCCATAGATGCACTATAGGTTAAGAACATATCATGTCCTTTCCCTTTAGAATAATTTTATCCTTAACATTGAATCAAATCAAGATATTTCTATAGGAACACTTCATCCTCCCATGTTACATCTTAAGAATGCAGGTTATTCCATTTGATCAAATACTCCTTAATCTTTATAGTCCACAGTTACTTAGTGCACATGTGAAGGACCTCTTTAGTCTCTATAATAACTCAACATTATTCATCTAGTTTTAGTAACTCAGTTCGAGTGGAAAATATTATCCAATTACATTTTTCAATCAAGATACATGTAAAATCAGAGTATGTAAGTGGATTAGAGCAATTCTAATTTATAAGCCACACTACCAATTTTTTGCAAGATCTGATAAGGGCCATAATACTTACATGACATATTATTATCCTTTTTATGTTTCATTAGAGTCATCTACGTATATGGATATAAATAAAAAATAACCAATCACATATGTCAATATGCCCCTCATTATAGTGTTGATCTTATTGTTGTTTCATTTTATTTTATGTCATTACTAAATTCTGTCACAAACTCATTAGTACTTCATGTTGATGGTGAATGTGTTCCTCAATAGCTCTAACCTTGGGATGGACCATCAAGGAGGAAGTCATGGATGGGGGTTGACACCCATATAATGCCACAATGGGAGACATTTTGGAAGAAGTGTGAAAAGAAGTGGTATATCACCATTCGACAAACGGTAGCTAATGAATCTATTTGTCATCTTTGTCAAAAACAAAAATAATGAATATATCCTTATAAAAATTTGTTGAACACCTCTATTTTTCCATCATATTGATGATGATAGGATGAGCTATGAGCCAATTGGGTGCCAAAACATGCAAATATTTTAGTCCAAAAATTTCTAGTAAATATGGAGTCTCAATCACTTATAATGATCTTTAGAGTGCCATGAAATTTTTTAACTATATTGATAAAGCAAAATTTATTGTACTAGTAAAAAATGGATATGATAGGGGATAAAAATGAGCATACTTGGTGATTATATCCACAATTACCATGATAACATTTTAACCCTTAGACTGTGGTAACCTAGTAATGAAATCCATAAAAAGCTCCTCTCAACACTGGCTAGGGATGGATAAAGGCTAAAAAAACTTGGGATATTAATGGTTTCACCTTTAATCTATTGACATATCATGCATGTTGTCACTTGTATTTTCACCCTTTGAGGAGATGTCTCAGCTCTCCTCATCCAAGTGGCACAATTAAAACACTTCTAGGTTGTGGGTAATCTAAGGATGAGGTGAATATCTAGATAGGGATAGCTCCCTTGATGTACCATTTGTAGATCATTAATACACCTAAAATTATGAGGAAAAAGAGAGATATAAAATTAAAATTAAACTATCCTAAAGGAGGTGATACACCAAATTAGTTGATGACTTCCAACCAGCTACATGTTACACATGAGAATAAGGGACCGACCAAACATACACTTCTCTAATTTGAATCTTCTCACATACGTGTTTCATTATGAGGTTTTGATGAATTTTTTAGGTTATAAGGACTAGACAAAAGGCCTTGAATGACACTATTGAATAAACTAACTCACTCAACCATTGACACTTCAAATGACCTGCAAGAAGAAGCTTTCAAGTTGCAAATAGGTGAGAGAATGAGACATCATGCTAAGGAAACAAGAGTAATCACTAATAAAGATTAATCATCCAAGTAAAACACACTATGAATAGACATATAAGAGGTAAAAATTAGTAGTCTTTAGTGATCCATGGTATGCAAATGAGTAGGGTTTTGCCATACTCAGGTGGAGCATAGTTTACAAAGGCCAAAATGACTAGTTCTTATAGAACTTGAGATAGAGAGGAGAAGATACAATTCCAAAGTTCACAAGGAAACTTTTAAAGATGATAAAATGAGTTACTTGTGCATGGGAATGGAATGTGAAGCTGATCATGCAAATTTAGAAAGCACAAATGTCACCCCAAGTCATAAAACTCTTGAAATGTGGCGTAGGAGTTCTCACTTTGCACAAGAAAACTACCTTCATCATTCACCCCTATTGAAACATCCCAAAGCTAATTATGGATAGGTATAATTATTGGATTGAGATTTAAGGGTTTCAAACATGCTTATCCATGCATTTTTTTCATTCTTAGTCATCTAGAATCATCTAAAAATGAGCTATCACCATTTATAGTCTAAGAAAACTCCTATTTCACACTCCTTGTACATTTAGCCTCAACATTGGCTTCAATTTACCTTTAAAATACATACAAAGGGGTGATTGACATGTTTGAAGACCCTTAATGGCATTAGAGGCATTAGGAACACCTTAAAAAGGCATCCACTTAAAGCTTTCACACCTCTCACCATCTTGTTCATTATGCTAGTTTTGACTGGTTGAGATAAAGTAATTGGTAAACACACTTAGGATTTTTTTCAAGACATGAAATTTACATGGGTATTTATCTTGAGTCTAAATCTTCCTTCCAAATTTTATTTCATCTCTTGAAACCTCCTAGAACCAACACAATGCATAAAATAGTCAAAAGAAGTAGTTTTGTACCCTATCCATATAGATTTCATACAACTAATCTTGATGGTAGGGAGCTTGACTGAGTCTTATAAAACATACAATCACTTTCCTTGTTATTATGGTCCATTATATTAGCTTTCCATCCTTTTTTCCCCAATTAAGTCATTATTCAGGGTTTGGTAGGGTTTTAGCCTCATTCTACTCTTTAGCTTTGTTCATGAGGGTTGGACAGTGTAATTTTGAAAAAAATCCACAAATTTTATCTTCAAGGCCCATTTAACCCCTCCAACTTCCCTGAGCTCCATGAAAATCCTCATGAAATATGTGAGCATCTAAACTTCTCTTATCGAGCTATTTTATACATCTACATAGGTCTAATGTTGCCTTTGAGCCAAAAATCGATTCTCCTACAACTTATCTACCTTATATAAGATTTTAAATGTCTATTATGACCCTAGAAACATTCCCAAATTGATTATAAATTGAATTTCATACTATAATTAGAAGTGATCGTCTATTTGGCCTCTAGGTCTAAACCTTATATATTAGGCCTGACTGCAACTCTTGTGGGTTTGGACCACATTTTGAGTTTCACCCTTTATTTATTATTATATTATGATTTTATAGGTGTGTTAAAACTTTCAACACATTCATAAAATGTCCCTATAGCTTTTGGTCTACCCTTCTCACCCATCTTCTCCAAAAATGCAAGTTTTATGCACAAAGGAGTACCCTCTATCTGAGACAAAACATAGGGAAATCCTTTTGTTTTATCAGACCAAATAATAATTTAAGGATATTATATAGGTTTTAAATACCTTATACACAAAATTTCATCCCTTGGTCATCTCATATGACCTTCCAAAATCACTAAAACCTGATACAAACTGCTAGGCAAAAAGATTGTGTAAGATTTGCACTTTAGATTGTGTAGTGCATTTGAAGAGAGTTTGATATTATAATTTAATGATTTGAGGATATTATGAGGTATAAATGTTTCTTCCAATCCATTCTAATCACTCCCTCATTTTAACTCTTGCTAAAAACAACTCAAGTCATGCCTTTTGTCTAACTGGTAAAGGTATTTGATTGTGTTTCATGTTTGGGTGATGGATATGTAGGTACACTTATATGTTTTAGGCTTAATAAAAATGTATAAAAACCTCACTCTAGTATTTTAGTATCATTTTTACTTGTTTTAATTCATTTTTCTCATATTTGAGCTATATATCTATTGAAAACACTACTTTACCACTTACTGCCTATAACAGTCAATAATAGTTGACGTTTTGAGGTAACATGACCTATAGATTGACATTATCTTTTGAAATATATTCCACATGTTCCTTGAAATTACTTTGATCCATTTGGGAGTCACTTTAAATTGAAAAATATGGTACCTTCATGCCTAAGTCCTTAGTCATAGACTGTATGTACTTCAGTTAGTTGTAGGTGTATGTTTCTGCATGATATGACACCTGTAGGTGTGTATAGGAATTAAAACACAATGTATCATTATCCTTAGTGGATTTTAGATCAAAATTAATCCTTTAAAATATTTGGAATCATCCAATCATATTGGCATGGTCTATTTTTTTAACTTGGAAAATAAGGTTGCCCAAAGACTCAAAATCTGGTAGGTTTCACTAATGAACTTTAGTGAACAAATGTCATGTTAGAGCCTCTTCAAAACTAGTTTGATTAATTCATCTTCCATCCATCTCTTTCAAGGTTATTATTAAATACAAGTTCATTATATTCATCAAAATTCATTGGCACCCTTGTATGATTAGACCAAAATGACCTTAGGCCTCTACTCTGTACTTTTAGGGATTTGATCCCTGAACCTACAATCATTACCTTTGAAGGTGATTTTCAACCTTGCCTAGTATTTTATCACTTTAAATGATCTTACTATAATCTCCTCAAAACACTAGGATTATAAGGAGAAACTCATCACTTGTTTCAACACTTCAAAATACCCCTCTGTGGTACCACATGAAGGTGGTTATCCCAATGCATAGGCAGTAGATGGTCTTATGAGCAATGTGTATGGTTTGACCATTTAATGAGTTTAAAACCTATCTCAATACTTCCAAATTTATGCTAAAAACCATTATGGATCTAACACAAACATTAATACCTCCTTTTCAATGTGAATTCTTCCATGAGAGCACCTATAGGTGCAATTCCATGGCAGACTAAATATGCAAGTGATTGTGTTGACTGGGACAATCCCTCTTCTACCAAGTGGAAGAATTTTAATTGATTATCTCTGCTATGGGAATGTATTAAATCTCTAAAAACCATACTTATGGCTCCATGGATGTGTTGAAGGCCTTGACCTAGCTCACTAAGTTGATTTTGTATGACATTCATGGAACCAACTGACTCTATAGTGCTTTGTGACTGCAACTCATAGAATGTTGCTTTGGAGGTGATATTGAGAGCATACAAGAACCAAGAAAACATTGATAACATTGAAATTAAACTATCACAACCCTTTGAAACCATTATCAAAGCATAAAGCTCCTGAAAATGGTGAAAACATGCTTGTCATATCAAATGAGACTAATCTACCAACTTGCGATGATTTGCTCATCAAAAGACCATAAAAAATTAAAACAAGAATTGAGGTCACTTTAGAAGAATTCCAACATCCTCTATAGTCAACATCACCAATTGGATTGTATAAAAATATTCAAACCAAAGCAAAACCTACAGGGTGTAGGAAATAGTGAGCAAAAAAACACAATCAACTTGTTATAAATGGTTCATAAAGCATGGTTGACCAATATTAGAAATATTGTTATATAAATATATATTTATGAGTGTGTTACCACCTCCTAAAGGTGTTTTACCTGAAACCTCTTCAACTGTTTGTACTAAGCACAAACCTGTTGACCACTTCTATGTGTCTAGAATGATAAAGAAGGAATAAAACAATTTTACCATAAATTTGGAACTTATAAAGCATTTAAAATGTGTAATTGAGTTTGAGGAAGATTTAGAGACATTACATGACCTTATCCCACCTGTCACCTTCCCTAATGGGTTATACAAGTGCCAAACTTCTCTTTTTTAGTTGATTACTTGATCTTTAGTTAGATAATCCACAAGTTTCAAATGAGACTAATATTCCTGATAGAGAATCTAACTTCTCTGATGTTTGAAAATAAATTAGAACGCTTGGGTACTTTGAAAACCATGCCACTTGCATTTATGACCCCTAAAAGTCTTCTAAATGACTCAAAATGACATATTGACTAATTAGACTAAGACTAAGGCTAATATGACATTAAATGACATCAAATAACTTATAATATACTTCATGAAAAAATATTAAATGCATAAAATACCTAAAAATCAATTTTTTACTTATAGGGGTCCCAATTTGACCTGTAGGGTCAAATTTGGTCAATAATGCATTCAACCACATATTTTTGGACATCTTGAGTCTTTCCCAAAATATCTTGTTTGATTATATGATATGATTTCAAAAATCATGAGTGATCTCTTCTTAGAGATGCATGAAGTTACCAAAGGATTTTATTTTTGAGGATAGAATGTTTACAAAGGTATAATGTCTTTATATCATAATGTGTTACCCTTTAATGTAAATTTTTCAGCTCTCTCAAAACCTTTCTAAATATTTTGAATCAAATCATGGGCAAAATTTTCATTCTCCCATTCTTATCTTACTTCCTCTATCTAATTTGCCTACCAAATAGTCATTACACATACTAATCCCTCAACCAATTCATCCCTCTAGGATAGTGCATCTTCCACCATATTTTATTTTCCTTTCTTATAAACTATTTTAAAATCATATCCTAACATTTTAGTAACCCATTATTTTATTTTTAAGATGACATCCATTATTTTAAAAAATATTTAAGGCTATCACGATTAGTCTTTACTTAAAAGTGACAACCCATTAGATAAGGTATCCATTGTTTGAATACATGTAGAATAGCCATAAATTGGTTTGAACTTATCTTTTACTTTTAGTTTGTGAGTTTCAAATGCTAGTGGTTTGCCTTCTTGCATAAGTACAACTCTCATTCCATATCCCAATGTATCACATTCCAAAACAAAAGTTTTTTTAAAAATTTGGAGTAGTCAAAATTGGAGTTTTGCACATAGCCATTTTCAACAATTCAAACACATTCGTAGATAAATCAATCAATTGGAAGGAGTCTTTCTTCAACAAATAGGTGAGTGGGGCTATAATGCTACCATATTTTTTGACAAATCTATGATAGTAACTAGTTAGCCCCAAAAATCTTTGGAGGTTATTAAGGGTCTTGGGAACCTGCCACTCCATCATTGATTGGATTTTTTTAGGATCAAATTTTTCTCCTTCATGTGAAATGATATGACCCAATTAATCCACATCTTGGATACCAAAATCATATTTGGAAGGTTTGGCATAAAGCCAATGTTCTATAACTAAAAATACCTATTTCACAAGCTTCAAATGGTCATCCTAATTTTTGTTGGATATGAGGATATCATAAAAAAAATTAATACAAACTATCTTAAAAATAGCCTAAAACAATATTCATCAAACTCTAAAATGTAGATGGTGCATCTATGAGTCCAAAAGGCATTACCATAAATTTGTAATGGCCTTCATGAGTTTTGAAAGCTATTTTAGGTATGTCCTCATTATGGATAAAAATCTGATGATACCCAACATGAAGATATAACTTGTAAAATAAACATCACCATGTTATTTATCTAGAAAATTATCAATTATTAGAATAAAAAACTTATCTTTGTTGGTGTCCTTGTTGAGTTATTTTTTGTTTGGGCACATCCTCCAAGTGTCATCCTTATTCCACACCATGACCACATGGGAGGAATATTCATTTTGACTATGTTGGATGATTCCTGCCTCTAACATCTCCTATACCATTTTTTCAATTTCATTCTTCTAGGCACAAGGATACCTATAGAGTCTGATGTTGGGTGGTGTAATTCCCATAGTGAATATGATGGCATGATCATGCATGCAGCTTGAAGGAAGTTCTTGTGGCATGTCACCAAAAACAACAAAATGGTCATCCAACACCCTTTGCAAATTAGGATGTGTAGAATCCTTGATTGGTTGAACTTCTATGGAAAATAAACATGCCACAAATCCTTCAACACATTTTTTGAAAATCTTTGTCATCTAATAGGAATTAACCAATTGTGGAGATTTAACCCATAATTCATGTAGTTTAAAGGTCCTACCTTATGAATGGAACCTTATTAATAGTTTTGGGAAATTCATCTCAATAGTGACCAAAGTGGTGAGTCACTACACTCCCAAAACAATGTTAACTTCTCCCATGGGAATATAAAACATAGGAGAATCTAACAAGTAGTATCTCATAAAAAAATTAATGCTATGGCATTTTATAGAATGGTTAATGATACTATCATCTGTAATCATGACCTAAAATTATAAAGTTGGGTAAATCAAATAGTTTAAACAAGTAGCCAACTTACTGTTGATGAGGTTATGTGTAATCTTAGAGTCAATTAACATAGTCACCTTCTATTTCTTTATGAAATCCACTACCTTAATATTTTGAGTGTTAGGTTGTGCAACTAAAAGCTTCAACTGTTGCAAACATGGAGGAGGTTGCTGAGTTCCAGGGAGACCGGCGTTGGCAGATTTTAGTGCAGAATGAAACCGACATCGGCAGGTGTGAGCTGAAGACAACCAGCATCGGTAGGAGGTTGGCCGATGTCGGTCACCTCCAGGCAGACAGAGACCGACGTCAGTTGCATGTGTGTTCCATAACTATTTGTTTCATGAATAGTTAGTTAGTTGAACTGAGTGTTTGCATGTTAAAGGCTAATTATAGTCTTGAGTTGCGTGTATAATTATTGTAATTAAGATAGTCTAATTATTGTAAGCATGAGATCTATATAATAGACTCATGGGCTGTATTGTAAGTCAGTGCTAGAGAGTAAGAGAGCAAAATAAGCTCTTTTAGAGAGTAAGAGAGCAATGGTGTGTTCCTCCTAGTGCCACAGTACCAAGTGTGGGTGATAGTTTGGAGAATCAGAAGGGTTCTTCATGTTTGTATGATCTTGGTCAGCAGGTGTGCATGGCTTCTTTTGAAGATCTACAATGGTGAGTAAGGTCTAGTGATTTGCAGGTAGCAGCAAAGAGTAGGAGATCTACTTGGAGCATGGTTGTGTACTTGGTGTACTGGTAGCATTGTTACTGACTGGTTGGAGAGGTGAACATCAATTCTATATTTGAGTTGATTGTTGGGACCGAGAGAGAGAGAGGGAAGAAGGTCTTGAGGTGTGGCAAGCCTTTGAGGTGGAAGAAGAAGTGGCATCTTCTTTATTGTATTTTCTTCTGAGTATTTAATAAAATTGTGTATTGTCTCTCAAATCATGTGTTGTTTCATATTTCTAGTTACTTATTCATTCTAGTTAAATTCCGTGTTTAGTTGCTAATATAAGAGGTAATCATATGTGCTCTAATTGAGGAGCAAGATCATGACAAGTTGGTATCATATCTTTTGGTTGGGTTACTAACAGGTGGTTTTAGATTTGGTTAGTGTTTGTTGATTACAGGTCACTCTCAGGGGTTTCAGATTGAGTGGGAGTATAGCAATGGCAGAAAAAAGTAAGCTATGAATGGAGAAACTGAATAACACGAATGGTCTGATTGATGGAAAGAAAGAGCAGGTAAAGGAAGATTTTTGGTCGGTAGAAGATCAACATGTAGAAGCAGATGTTGTAGGGGTTGTTTCACAGGTTGCTCTGAATAAAGTAGAATCTTGGTTTACAGATTCTTTTGCCTCTTTCCATGCAGCCCGAAAAAGAGCATCTTTTCATGGGTATGTATTTAGAGACTTTGGAGAGATTTATTTAGGAGTTGGTGAGCCTTGTCAAATGGTTGGCAAAGGGAAAGTGAAGCTGAAATTGCAGACGGATAACATACAGGTGTTGAAGGAGGTCATGTAGGTACCAGTCTTGGAGATGAGTCTAATTTCTTTGGGAAAGTTGGGTGATGGGAGATGCACAGTAACTCTCACAATGGATGTACTTGAATTAGACGGTGGTAAGAAAGTAAGTATCCTTTATCTATCTACTTATATTATTGATTCACTTTCTATTACAGAGATGTGGCTTTGTAGGCTTGGTTGCATATGTAGGAGGGGAATGCATGTTCTTAAGTGGAAGACAGATATCTTTGATAAACATAAGAACTGGAAAGCCTTGGTGTTCATGGAGGAGATGACGAACAGAGATCAACTGAGGGGACTAAATTATTCTGAGCAGGGCTGTGTTGATTTAAATAGGGTTTTGACCCAAAAGGAGCTCACAGGTAAAAAATCATCACTCACAAGCAAACACAGATACCGATGTCAGTCAGGAGGAACTGACATCGATCAGACAGTCATCGATGTCGGTCATGTGCAGGTCAGCAGAGTCGGTGGTGTCGGGCAGTAGGAACCAATGTTGGTCATATAGTGACCGATGTCGGCAACAAGTAATCGGTGTCAGTCAGGGGACTGACGTCGATAGACAGGGTCAGTCGCAGGGAACCGACGTCGGTCGAGAGCAGATTGGGAGATGGCTAAGATCGGTCACTAAAACGGATATTGGGTGGACAGTAAGCTGTCAACAAGTCTTAATCACCCATATGGAGGTTAGAAAGGGTAAGTGAACCTCATATTTGTTGTTCACCTTCTTTATATTGCTTATTGATGGTCAAGAACTAGGAAGATGTGAAGAGGCCATGCAGGTAGAATCCAGAAATAGTGGGAGCTTGGCATGGATGAGGGGTGTGAGTCCTTGGAGAAGAACCAAATAGGAGTTTGTTGGTAGAGTTGTCAGCTAGAAGAAAGCACTGAGAGATGGATGGATTCCCAAGTTAAAGAAGAGAGTGGATGGATACGTGAGACAGAAGGCCAAGGTATATGGTCTTGAGGAACCTGCAGGACAGTGGTACAAGTTTTGACAGGTGAATGACAAAGTAGGGCTTTAGTCAATGTCAGTGTAACTATTGTGTTTGTTCTTACCAGGTGGATGATGAGTCGTGACATTATCCAGTTACTGTATGTGGATGGTTTGCTACCAGGTTTGTACATATAGGGTTTTGCTGAGCTAAGGGTAAGTTAGTTCAGAGGTATGTCATGAAGAATTTGGAGCAACAAATTTTTTTGGCATAAGAGACATGGAGATTTTGTCTCCAGTGGGAGTTGTCAGAGAGTTTGGAGCCAATTCAGGGAAGGTAGATTCTCAGGTACTTGAGAGGGACTAGTAGCAGGTTAACATGTTATGCAGGGTCAAGGACTTCACTACATGGATATGTAGGTTCAGATGTGGCAGGTTACTTGGATGACAAGAAAGGCATCACAGGGTGTGTGATGGTTGGTCTTCAGGGTTGAGCTTGAAGAGGGATACAAGCTAAGAATAAATTAGATGGTGTATAGGTACAGGTATAGTTGTAGCTATTTATCTCCAAGTGGGAGATTTTTAGGTTGTGGAGCTAAAAGCTTCAACTGTTGCAAACATAGAGGAGGTTGCTAAGTTCCAGGGAGACTGGCGTCAGTAGATTTCAGTGCAAAATGAAACCGACATCGGCAGGTGTGAGCTGAAGACAACCAGCATTGGCAGGAGGTCGGCTGACGCTAGTCACCTCCAGGTAGATAGGGACCGACGTCGATCACCTGTGTGTTCCAGAACTATTTGTTGCATGAACAGTTAGTTAGTTGAATTGAGTGTTTTCATGTTAAAGGCTCATTATAGTCTTGAGTTGCGTGTCTAATTATTGTAATTAAGATAGTCTAATTATTATAAGCCTGAGATCTATATAATAGACTCATGGGCTGTATTTTAAGTCAGTGCTAGAGAGTAAGAGAGCAAAATAAGCTCCTTCAGAGAGTAAGAGATTAATGGTGTGTTCCTCCTAGTGCCACAGTACCAAGTGTGGGTGCTAGTTTGGAGAATCAGAAGGGTTCTTTGTGTTTGTATGATCTTGGTCAGCAGGTGTGTATGGCTTCTTTTGGAGATCTACAATGGTGAGTAAGGTCTAGTGATTTGCAGGTAGCAGCAGAGAGCAGGAGATCTACTTGGAGTACGGTTGTGTACTTGGTGTACTGGCAGCGTTGTTACTGACTGGTTGGAGAGGTGAACATCAATTCTATATTTGAGTTGATTGTTGGGACTGAGAGAGAGAGAGGGAAGAAGGTCTTGAGGTGCGGCAAGCCTTTGAGGTGGAAGAAGAAGTGGCATCTTCTTTATTGTATTTTATTCTGAGTATTTAATACAATTATGTATTGTCTCTCAAATCATGTGTTGTTTCATATTTCTAGTTACTTATTCATTCTAGTTAAATTCTGTGTTTAGTTGCTAATACAAGAGGTAATCATATGTGTTATAATTGAGGAGCAAGATCCTGACAAATTGGTATCAGAGCTTTTGGTTGGGTTACTAATAGGTGGTTTCAGATCTGGTTAGTGTTTGTTGATTACAGGTCACTCTCAGGGGTTTCAGATTGAGTGGGAGTATAGCAATGGTAGACGAAAGTAAGCTACGAATGGAGAAATTGAATAGCATGAATGGTCTGATTGATGGAAAGAAAGAGCAGGTAAAGGAAGATTTTTGGTCGATAGAAGATCAGCGTGTAGAAGCAAATGTTGCAGGGGTTGTTGTACAGGTTGCTCTGGATAAAGTAGAATCTTGGTTTATAGATTCTTTTTCCTCTTTCCATGCAGCCTGAAATAGAGCATCTTTTCATGGGTATGTCTTTGGAGACTTTAGAGAGATTTATTTAGGAGCTGGTGAGCCTTGTCAAATGTTGGCAAAGGGGAAGTGAAGCTGAAATTGTAGACGGATAACACACAGGTGTTGAAGGAGGTCATGCAGGTACCAGTCTTGGAGATGAGTCTAATTTCTTTGAGAAATTTGGGTGATGGGAGATGCACAGTAACTCTCACAGTGGATGTACTTGAATTAGATGGTGGTAAGAAAGTAGGTATCCTTTATCTATCTACTTATATTATTGATTCACCTTCTATTACAGAGATGTGGCTTTATAGGCTTGGTTACATATGTAGGAAGGGAATGCATGTTCTTAAGCAGAAGACAGATATCTTTGATAAACTTAAGAACTAGAAAGCCTTAGTGTTCATGGAGGAGATGACAGACAGAGATCAGCTGAGGGGACTGAATTATTTTGAGCAGGGCTGTGTTGATTTGAACAGGGTTTTGACCCAAAAGGAGCTTTCGGGTAAAAAGTCATCACTCACAGGTGAACATAGATACCGGCATCGGTCAGGAGGAACTGATGTCGATCAGATAGTCATCGATGTCGGTCATGTTCAAATTAGCAGAGTCAGTGGTGTTAGGCAGTAGGAACAGACGTTGGTCATACAGTGACCGACGTCGGCAATAGGTACACCGGCATCAGTCAGGGGACTGACGTCGACAGACAGGGTCAGTCGTAGGGAACCGATGTTGGTCGGGAGTAGATTGGGAAATGGTCAAGATCGGTCACTAGAATAGATATTGGGCAGACAACAAGCTGTCAACAAGTCTCAAACACCCATATGGAGGTCAGAAAGGGTAAGTGAACCTCATATTCATTTTTCACCTTCTTTATATTGCTTATTGATGGTCGAGAACCAGGAAGATGTGAAGAGGCAATGCAGGTAGAATCCAGAAACAGTGGGAGCTTGGCATGGATGAGGGGTGTGAGTCCTTGGAGAAGAACCAAACAGGAGTTTGTTGGTAGAGTTGTCAGCTGAAAGAAAGCACTGAGAGATGGATGGATTCCCAAGTTAAAGAAGAGAGTGGATGGATATGTGAGACAGAAGGCCAAGGTATATGGTCTTGAGGAAGTTGCAGGATAGTGGTACAAGTTTTGACAGGTGAATGACAAAGCAGGGCTTTAGTCAACGTCAGTGTAACTATTGTGTTTGTTCTTACTAGGTGGATGATGAGTCGCAACATTATCTAGTTAATGTATGTGGATGGTTTGCTAGCAGGTTTGTACATACAGGGTTTTGTTGAGCTAAGGGTAAGGTTAGTTCAGAGGTATGTCATGAAGAATTTAGAGCAGCAAAATTCTTTGGCATAAGAGACATGGAGATTTTGTCTCCAGTGGGAGCTGTTAGAGAGTTTGGAGCCAATTCAGGGAAGGTAGATTCTTAGGTACTTGAGAGGGACTAGCAGTAGGTTAACATGTTATGCAGGATCAAGGACTTCACTACATGGATATGTAGGTTCAGATGTGGCAGGTTACTTGGATGACAGAAAAGGCATCACAGGGTGTGTGATGGTTGGTCTTCAGGGTTGAGCTTGAAGAGGGATACAAGCTAAGAATAAATTAGATGGTGTATAGGTACAGGTATAGTTGTAGCTATTTATCTCCAAGTGGGAGATTTTTAGGTTGTGGAGCTAAAAGCTTCAACTGTTGCAAACATAGAGGAGGTTGTTGAGTTCCAGGGAGACTGGCGTCAGCAAATTTTAGTGCAAAATGAAACCAACATCGACAGGTGTGAGCTAAAAACAACCAACATCGACAGGAGGTCGGCTGACGTCGATCACCTCCAGGCAGACAAGGACCGACGTCGATCACCTGTGTGTTCCAGAACTATTCGTTGCATGAACAGTTAGTTAGTTGCACGAATAGTTAGTTAGTTAGTTAAACTGAGTGTTTGCATGTTAAAGGCTAATTATATTCTTGAGTTGCATGTCTAATTATTGTAATTAAGATAGTCTAATTATTGTAAGCATGAGATCTATATAATAGACTCATGGGCTATATTGTAAGTCAGTGCTAGAGAGTAAGAGAGCAAAATAAGCTCCTTCAGAGAGTAAGAGAGCAATGGTGTGTTCCTCCTAGTGCCACAGTACCAAGTGTGGGTGATGGTTTGGAGAATCAGAAGGGTTCTTCATGTTTGTATGATCTTGGCCAGCAGGTGTGCATGGCTTCTTTTGGAGATCTACAATGGTGAGTAAGGTCTAGTGATTTGTAGGTAGCAGTAGAGAGTAGGAGATCTACTTGGAGTACGGTTGTGTACTTGGTGTACTGGCAGTGTTGTTACTGACTGGTTGGAGAGGTAAACATCAATTCTATATTTGAGTTGATTGTTGGGACCGAGAGAGAGAGAGGGAAGAAGTTCTTGAGGTGTGGCAAGCCTTTGAGGTGGAAGAAGAAGTGGCATCTTCTTTATTGTATTTTATTCTAAGTATTTAATATAATTGTGTATTATCTCTCAAATCTTGTGTTGTTTCATATTTCTAGTTACTTATTCTTTCTGGTTAAATTCCGTGTTTAGTTGCTAATACAAGAGGTAATCATATGTGCTCTAATTGAGGAACAAGATCCTGACATTGAGGAGTACTAATGCCTAAAAGTGCATGACAATAAATAGTAGGTTAAAAATCTTCAGTTTCATTCTCGAGTTTTTCCAAACCCACCCTTGAATCCTCATCATCTTATTCATCTTCATTGGTACCTTCAACGTATAATAATTTTTTTTATCACATTGATATCCTTTGCTCCATTTTTTATCATATCCAAAACATAAACCTTTTGCATGCTTTTCTTCAATTTGATAAGGTGTCAATTGGGTAGGCTATAGAAATGATGGTGATAGGAAGGTACTTCATGAACATTGTGAAATGTATTCATTTGATCAACTCTTTTCTTTAACCAGGCATGCCCTTGGTATGGATTCACATACATTATTGGTATGAAACATGTAAACCTCTAATTGTATGCTATCTTTTAGGCCAACCAAAAATATGTCAGTCAAATTTTCCTCAATGATGTTTGCCACACATAAGGATATATTATGAAATTGATGAGTGTAATCCTTTTCAGTCCCAATTTGTCGTAACTTGTCTAGTTGGTTGAAGTAGTTTTTAGAGACATTGTAATGATAGTGGAGTTACAACTCCTTATAAAATACCATCCATGAAATTGGGACACCCTTATTTTTATTTTGATAACACAACCAATGATATCAAATGAACTACTCAGGGTCTATATACAAAGAGGTCATGACACCTTTTGTGAATATGGAGTCTGATGTAGATCAAATAAATTTTCAATTTGAGTAATCCATGTAAGTGGATCATTACCATCAAACTTACATAGGTCCACCTTTAGAAACAATAGCTTCATATCATGGTTGGTGTTGTGATTATTTGGAGGAGAACTAAATTAGAGTGGTGGAGACTTATTTTACAATTATTGAGATGAAAATTTGGCCAATTTCTTAGTGATTTATTACAATTGATCTGTAAGCCATTTAGGTCCCCTCTCAACCCTATGAGATCCCATTTAATTGCATCAAGATCATATTCTTGCACCATGCCTTGTAACTATGACTTAAGTTGTTTAATTGCCTTTGAATTACTTAGATCATAAATTTATGACTCCATGTCATCTTTATGAGGAGTTTTAGGCATTTATTTCCCTTTTCTATGACCACAAGTGTTAGACCCCACCATGCGCAAACCCTAGGAGGGTTGCGACCTTGAAAAATGTATCATCAAATGATATCATTGTGAACATCTCACTAAGACAAATCTAACAACTACTAATGTGTACAAGGGTGAAATATTTAGCTTGAAAAAGTGTAGTAATAGAATATGTATACAAGGGAAAGTGAAGTTCATCTAAAAATCAATCTTAACTTAGAGAAGATAAATCACACTTACCCTTCTATTTTTTTGTATATTTAAACAATCGAGGTCATGACCAAGATAGATCTATTAGACCTAACCAAGGCATCCTTTACCACAATAATATTAGTAGAGAGAGTTATAAAGCCTCTAGTCAAGTAATACCATGTAATAACCTTAGCTAGGTCCCATGTTTTCTTATTCACAAGGTAAATGAAAAATTAAAATAAAATCTAATCTAGTGCTCACCAAAGCTTATGGAATAAAATAGGGGTAATAAACATAATATTAAACATGCATAGAAGATCTCTACTCAAGTCAATGTAGAGTAAATATTAATGCATAGAGAGAGAAGTATATAATCTAAAAAATTAAAATATATTTACTTTAACAAAGAGGAGTAAAGTTAGGAATACTTACCTTTGAAGACAAACCCATTGAGCCTCAATTTTTTCCTTGGCCAAGGTGTTTTGAAAGAGGTTGTTATGGTATGTAAGTATAAAAAATATAGGTTAGCTCTACGATACATGAATTATCCTATGCATCCAAAATACTTCTCCATAAGATAATATTTGTGTCTCCAAGTGTAGTATTGAAACCCTAATCAATGATCCTCAAGTAGAATGGTGGATAATTAAATGCATAAATAATGATGTTCTTCTCTATTTTTCTCTATGAAATGGTGTAAATGGATGTGTATATATAATTAGATCTAACCCTAAACCCTTATGAAACTTTAGTCAACATAGTCATCCTGATCAACCCTATATCATTAATTAATAAATTTAAGTTAGGTCCTAGACTAAGTTGACCAAGGCTGACTGAGTCCCATAATGTGTTCATATATTTTAAGTATAGGGTCGACCCAGGTCAACTTTGTTTAGTAAATGTCAAAAAATATGTTTGACTTAGGTAGGGGTTGTTTAAGGTGGTGAATTGCTTGGAAGAGTGTGTAAGGGAGGTGTTAAAACTTAAGGAAATGTATAGGATAAGTTTGTGTTGATTGTAAGTGGTGGTATAGGGAACAACAATCTTATGAAGCACCAATGGTTTGCCCACCACTTTCTTGGTACACTTTTTAAATCATGCACTTAGAGAGATTAAGGCTTGATAGGTTCTTATAAGGGAAAAAATATCAGTAATTGATAAATTTTTAAAATAATATATCTATACATATGCCCCTCTCAAAGTTCATCACGTGTCACACAGGTGTAACATGAGATGGTGCTTCAAGAAAAAAAAATATCAAGAGACAATGTTGAAGTTAAATAAATTTTAGTATTTTAAAGCATAAAATAACTGAAAGTAAATGATTGAAAGAAAATAATTGAAATAAATAAGTAATTTATGCATATCTTGACCTGCCTTTATCACTAGATGGTTGTCTATTGCATTTGTAGTTTTGATTGTGGAGGGTGTAGAGATTGCTTTGGAAAAACCTAAGGATACAAAACTAAAGAGAAAAAATAAACAAACATAGGAAATTCAAGATAAATAAAATGTGTAGGCATGACATACTTTGAAATTCGATAATCTAGAGTGATAAATGTTAAGTTAAGACTAAATTACTAAGCTAAAAATTTAGAATAAATCTAGTCATAAAAAAGCCAAGGCGACTAAATGAATAAAAAACTCAAACAAGTATAATTTAAGTAAGAAAGGTAAACAAACCAATTCAAACTAAAGATACAAATAAAAATGATAATCTAACATCAATGTGAAAGTAGTATTATTCCTTAAACAAAGATGGGCAAGAAATGGTAAAACAACACTGATGAGTGAGAAGTAACAATTTTTATTCAATCATCGATGGAAAAAATACATAAAAGAAAAAACAAAAATGGTAAGTGAGAAGTCAAAGTCCAAACTCACTGAATAATGGAAAAAGTACTAAACATAGAAACAAACATTGTTGTCTAAAAAACAAAAGTACATAAAATATAGAAACAAATCTAGTTGTCCAAAAAAAGGTATGATAACAAAAAAAATCAAATAAAACCAATGCAATTTTAGAAATGTAAAACAATGGTGTAAATAAAATGATCCATAGTCACTAGAGCATACTTGTTTTGATATAAGGATAGATAAAATTGAAATAAATTAGTGCTAGCATGTTTTAAATATGTGAAGAAGAGGGAATATAGAAGTGGGAAAATAGATATAGAATCAAACTTGCCTATCAAGTGGGGAATGACACTTGCCAAGTTTCGTACCAACTCAACAAATTTGATTTGATTACAAAGGAGCTCGGATACTTCACAACAATACCAAATTTACAAAGAGATATAAGATTAAAAAAAAAGTCATTTCAAGCATTTTGAGCTTAAAATTAATTTAGGAAACTCACCCCTGATTACCATTTGTTAAGGCATACCATTACGAGCACAATTTCATATACTTTATGACTTAATTAGAGTTCAAGTACCTATTACCAAAATAATGGAATGAATACTTATGTAAGATTTTCATTCCTGAACACTAGTATCCAATGAGAGAGATCCATCAAAGGCTTAGTCATTTATAATCTCTCACTTAACACATGAGACCTTCAAAGCAGGTTGCCATGACCTCAAAACTACCATGTTAACCATAACTATGCAAGATGAGTGTTGCAACCACAAGTATGATAGTGTAATGATCTTGATATTCAATATATGTATAAATACCCTTAAGGTAGGGAAACACCATATAATACTCCTTTAGGAAGGAATAACTCCACAATGTCTCTTCGAGGGGACAACCTCCAATATCCTCTTACAATAGAAGACTCAATGCTTACTTCATATCTTTACCATGATATTCATCCCCTATATATATAAATCTATCTAACCCATGGATGGGTAACATCCTAATCCAATGTAGGGTGACCATTACCCAATGTACTACTTCCATAAGTTACTCTATTATCCTAATATATTGTACCCATTTAACTAAGGGGATGTGTGCCACATGTCAGCATCTCCATCAACCCATATACATCAATACATCATATCCCTACATACATAGCATTCCTTCCCTCCTTGACATGTTTCATCCTCGAAACATAGGAAGAAACCAAATAATGAGTGTGCTTCAAATCATTGCACACTTGTCTCCAATCTCGATCATCTAGCCATCCATATGTGATCTTGGTAGGTGATAGCTCTCTAAGCTTGTTTCCAAATTTTATTATGCTCCTCTGATTTCGTTCATGATCATAATTATATTGCTTTGGTGTCCAAACATAATTATTCTTCTTTTTTTTCAATGTACCATATTCCACTGCGCTACTCTGATTCCAACCATGACCATAGTAGGTATTCTTCCATGCATAGTCATAGTGTTTTCCCCATTCATTCCATGTGCCATAGTATTTTGTCTTTGGATTCCATGCATATCCATAATGATTGGAAATTTTATTTCCTATATAGACAAAATGATTGTTGTTATGACACTTCCTCACCTGGTTCCATGATTGTTTCCTCTCATGATGATGTGGGTGTCTATATACCTCAACCTTTTCCAATACTTTGATCTTATCCACCTTTGCTTCTACCTCTTCCACCTTTTCCTTCTTTGTCTCTTGAGTAGATGAAGTGCTCAGTTGTAGTGTGTCTTTATCTATATCATCTGAATCTTCATCATGTTCTTCATCACCTATTTCCATATTATCCTCATGATCTACCTGGATTGTTATTGGTGCCTTTTTCACTATGATATCTTGTAAAGTGGTCTTCTTTTTCCTATACCAAAACTTTATGAACTTTTTTTGAATATTAATATTCATTATTCCCAAAGTCTCTAACCATGGATATCCAAGAACTATATCCACATCATCCATATCTAAAACATAAAAATCTGAATGCAAAACATATTTTTCCATAACGAGCTTCAGATCTTCAAACATTGAAATATTCTTACTATCTACTTGAAACTCTTTGATATTCTTTGCTTGAACATGTAGATTCTTTGACACATTCATGTTGATGAAGTTATACTTATTGGTAGGGTTTATGGACACAATAACCCTTTTCTTTTGAATGCATCCATGAAATTGAAAAATTGACTCAGGTTTATTTAGAGCCAAATAATTTGAACCTTTATCATCCAATTCTTCTTTTTCTTCTTCTTCTTCATCATCATCATCATCATCATCATCTGCTTCTTCTTCTATTTCTTCTTCTTGTTATTCTATTGATTCTTCTATTTCTTCTTCTTGTTTTATATCCCAATGATTTAAAAATATTTGTTCCATTTCTTGCCATGAAGAAAACCTTTCTTTACAGCTCAACTGATCAAACCAATCTAGTGCAGGCCCAGACAAAAAAGGAGTTAATCGTCTTTGCCCAAAAGTTTTTCTAAAATAATTCTCCAAAAGGAGCCACCATTCTTTAGCATCAATATTATCTTCCCCTAAAAATATTTGCAACTCCATGATCCACAAAAAAAATAAGGTTCATGAAACCCTAAAATGTCAAAATTGATCCATAAAATCACAAAAAATCACTCTAAACAACTCAAAAAATTCTAAATTTTTTGTTGTTCTTCTCTTATTTCTTACATAGCCAATAAAAATTTTGAATAAAAATTTCCTATATTTCGGAAGATATAGTGAAATTATTATAAACCCTAAAATATCAATAACTCCCTCAAAACGAATCAAAAAATTCTGAAATTTTTACTACGCTTCTATTATATTTTCCTACACCTTTATTAAAAATTTCAAATAAAAATTCATTATATTTCAGAAGATATAGTGAAATTAGTGTTTCACTCCACACAAATTACCCAAATCGAAGCTCTGATACCACTTGTAATGATCTTGATATTCAATATATGTATAGATACCCTTAAGGTAGGGAAACACCATATAATACTCCTTTAGGAAGGAATAACTCCACAATGTCTCTTCGAGGGGACAACCTCCAATATCCTCTTACAATAGAAGACTCAATGATTACTTCATATCTTTACCATGATATTCATCCCCTATATATATACATCTATCTAACCCATGGATGGGTAACCTCCTAATCCAATGTAGGCCAACCATTACCCAATGTACTACTTCCATAAGTTACTCTATTATCCTAATATATTGTACCCATATAACTAACTAAGGGGATGTGTGCCACATGCCGGCATCTCCATCAACCCATATACATCAATACATTATATCCCTAGGTACATAGCAGATAGCACCATAAAACATGACAATTACAATCAACATTGACACAAAACACAAAAAAATTCCTCCAACACACCCACACACCAAAAGTTAAAACAAAAAAAAATAAAGAACTAGAAATTAAGCACATTCTATTTTTTATGATGTAAGATTGCTTAGGATTGTAAATGCTCTTGCATCAGTTACTCAAGGTTTAAAAATATGATATTCAACTCACGTGGATGGGATAAGTGGTCGAACCACTCTTTTGGTCATGAGTCAAAGTGAGCATGGCATTCCCTTCCAATATACCAAATAAATCAGTTGCTTATTCCTAGTTTTTGGTGCTATTTACAGCTCTTACATGTTAGTTCCAAACCTGTTCTCTTCTTATTTCTACTCTCTCTCTCTCCTTTGTGGTATTTTACTTATGAGATAAGAATCCAAGAGAAAAGTTAGTTAAGTGTTAGTATGATAAACCTCAATAAAAATACATAAAGAAATCTAACTCCTCAAGCCTAGCCACCCAAGGAGCAACAAAATAATGAAAATAACAAACAAAATAAGACAAAACAAGTATTCTTCACCTTCTTTGTAATCAAGAGTTGCATGTTGGCCTTGGAGGAATGTGCTTAGTCATGTGCTCAAAGAGTCTTTGACAATGGTGTTCTTTGCATCATTTCTCCTTGTCACTTTGGCAATGTTTGATTTGACTTTGACAAGATGTAGCAATTTATCAATAATTTTGCATTATAACATTAAAAAAAAGCTTTGTCTCTTAATAATTCAACATTATAACTTTGGATTGAGAGATTTTTTATAAGAATGGCCTTGGCACTTCTATTTATAGGTTCTCCACCTAAATCTAACCCAAGTGCAATTAGGTTAGATTTAACTGTGGTTAGGTTTGATTTAACCCTTGTTAAGTTAAAGAGGGGATAAATAATTAATATTTGAGATAGAGATCCCATTTATTAATCATGGCTCTCCATTTATGAATTTAAATCTTTAATGGAGATATTTTTAATTTTTTGATGTTGAGGATGATGAAATCACCATGACCTCAATTTTATTAGAATTTTGTTTTTACAAAATTTGTTAGGATAAATTAAAACCTAGATTTATCCCTAAATTACATACAAGATAAACTATGAAATGAATTAAGCAAAACATCATGAAAATAAATTAAAAAATACACAGAACAGAAGACACCAGATTTAATATAGTTCACCCAAAATGGGCTACATCCACCACGCTTATCTAGTATATTATTTCTAAAAATACAAGGGAGAAACAAAATCTTGTAACAAATCCTATTACACCTCTCTACTTTTTCTGCCTCCACTCTGCATTAATTTTTCTTCTCATACATCTCAGTCATATCTCAATACATTTTAAGGTGAAAAAATACCTAAACATAACCTCTACCATCAAATCTAGAAACCTATAATCAATGGCTCAAATTGACTATGAAATTATAATTTTATAAGGCTGAAATAACATCAAAATTTTAACCTCTAATTTTTTAAGACAATCAGACTCTACACCTAACAAAATTAATATTCACTAATTTAACATGGAAATTTTACTTAAGCATTTAATTTGATTTTCTTAGTTAATTTAATCTGTTTAACATTTTTACATTTTAAGAATTGTTTAAATGTCTTAATGGGTCCAAGGGACAATCTATTAATTTACTAGGTCACAACTTGACTGAAGATGAATATATGAGAGGTTGTTGTTATAGGCTCAATTCACACCTTTAGAGAGGGTTGTTCAGGCTCTCTCCAATTGAGCTCATAAAATTGGGATAGTCCTAAGTTGTGGGTAACCTATATTGAGATTGAACCTTTGGATAAGGCTGACTTCCACTTGATACTCACCTAAGACTAAAAATTAACCTAATGCTTCATGAAAAAAGGATTAAAAAGAGAGTAAGGGTCTTTAAAAAGTTAATAGTGTGATATACCAAAATTTAGTAGACACTCACATAAGTTTGAACCCACATTGGATTAACAAAAGATAACCTTGATTTACTCAATTTCTCCAATTACATAAATATTTCATATAAGAGCTCCCAAAAAAAACACTAATCTAGACCTACAATTTGGCTTGAGGACATCTTCAAAGAGGCAAATAGAAGGACAACAAACTAGGAAGAATCTCCTTCATGAATTTACCATACACAAGCATAGTAAACATTAATTAAATATAAGAGATATGTAAAGAGTTGATCTTATTACTTTAAAAGGTAGTTCTTACCATGATGTTGTTACAATATAAGAAATCACCATGATCTCAATTCAAACAATGGGTTTAACCTTATCAAAGAAGCACACTTTTGCAAGAGTCTCGATAAGTATCCTTATCTCAAAAACAAAATACTAAAATTTTCAAAAATCTAAGAACCCTTACAAAGAGAATGAGACCAAGATATATAGAAGAAGAAAGACATCTTAAAAGAGTGGATGAGTATGCTATCAAAAAAAGAACACCTATCTTGGATCATTAAATGAACTTGAGTTGCCACCTTTTGCTTCTTAGCCAATGGAACATTACCACCCTTTTGATCAATCAGAATGTTGTATATGGCTTGTTAAGTGGGAAGGTCCCTAAAGGCCTTGAGGACACATTAAATAATCTTAACTGTAGTTTTCAATATTAGATCTTAATTTGATCCTTCATGCCAACTCCTTCTTGAAGATAAAGCTTCATGATCATGGACTTGACTAAAACATGATCTAATGTATTTTAGGTAGCTGCTTGTCGAGATAATGACCATGCTAAAGATTGAAAATCCTTTGCATTAATTACACTTATGATTTATCTTCATTCTTGGATCATATGCCTATCTATATGTGGAAAACTAATTTGATACTATTGGTTTTCTTATAGTTTCCATATCAATGCATACCCATAAAAAAAGTAGCACCTTTTATAATATAATAAGTTTAAAAGACCCATCCTTTTTTTGTAGGAACCCAAACCCATATGTGCATACACAGATCCTCTTGAAAATGTCCAACACTACTATAAGAACAACTCTACCTAAGAAAAATATGAACCAAAGGTTCACATTCTAACCTTAATGGTGATCTATATGTGTTCCTCACATCCCACTGCATTACTTGGGATGTTTCATGACATTTGAACCAGATCTAATGGCGTCAGAAGACCCTATATTTCATGGTTAAAAATAGCTTTCCAACCCTCATCGATAATATTAAGCTTGGATTTAATGTAATTGGTTGTTAAAAATAGACTTGGCTCATTAACAAGTTGACTCAACTTGCTCCATCGATTCCAATTTATATAAAGGCCTGTAGATCATTGATTTCATACCAATTGAATGTGCCTTTGACACTTGTTGCACATACATTTGACCTTAGGATTCAATAAATTTTTAACCATTTATTATCATTAGATCTAAATTTATGATGTACTGCAATCCATCAATCCACTGAGAACCATTGTTTGAATTCTAACAACTATTTTTTAGAGCTTGAAATTGGCATCCACATGAGTGTCTCTTATTTTTGACTAAATTTATAATTCTATATCTTGAAGCTATCGAATGGTTGAGTCTAATCTTATTTTAATGTTCACTTCTTGATAGGGGGTTGTGGGGGAGACAATGCCCCTCCCACTATAAAATATTTTAATTTCATAGTAAATCTAGACCATTCATTAATAGGTTACAGATCTAATGGTAGAAATTATGTTTTTCCATTTTTTGTCTTATATGTAACCTTTCTTTTGATATGAGGGAATTGTCATTATAGAGGCATAGTGTATGTGAGTGAAGAGGATATTGCAATGGTTGTATTATAGGTTTTTTCCTTCATTCATTGGATTGAATAATAAGGACTAGTTATTTTTGTGTGGATGTAGCCCATATTAGGTGAATCATGTTAAATCTATGTCTCTATTATGTTATGTTTTTTGTATTTTATTTTCATATTTAATTCATTAATATTATTCTATGTTCTGTATTCCTAACAATTGGTATCAAAATCAAAGGTATATTTGGTAGACTCATAGGAAAAGAGGGTTCCTAGTTCAAGTGGGAGTAATGGTAGAGGAAGATAAGTTTAAGGTTAAAAATTTTAGTGACCAAAACTACAAGCTATGGAAGATGCAAATGGAGAACTATCTATATCTGAAGTATATTTTCCTACCATTAGGTAGAATAGCAAAGAAGCCAACAACTATGAAGGTTGAAGATTGAGAGGTTCTTAATAGAAAGACACTAGGAACAATACGATTGTGCCTGGCAGTGTTAGTGGCCTTTAATATTTTAAAAGAAAAGACAATGTTGTATGTGTTTAAGGCATTGGATAGAGTGTATGAAAAACACTCTGCCTCTAACAAGGTATTTCTTATGAAGTGTTTATTTAATATAAAAATGTCAGAAGGTGGGTCTATTACTGATCATTTAAATGAATTTAACACAATAAAAAATGAGTTAATATCTATAGGAATAAATTTTGATGAAATTAGGGCTCTTTTGATTCTATGCTCATTATCAAAAAGCTGGAATGGCTTGGTCATAGTTGTAATTATGTCTCTAGTTCAAACACTTTAAATTTTGATGATGTTATAGGTGTTACTCTTAGTGAGGAAATGCAATGACAAAGCACAAATGAGACATTAGGTAATGTTTTGATTATACAAAATAGAAGAATACAAAGGGACAAAGGAAAGGGCCTAGGGAATCATGATAAGTCTAAGAAGGGCAAATTTAAATCCAAAGGAATATTGATGTGCTAGATTTTTGAGAAGAAAGGACACTTGAAGAAAGATTATTGGTTTCAAAAGGAAAACAAGGAGATGGACAACAAGATAAAAATTAGGAAGCAAATGTAGTAGGTGATATGTTATAAGATGATTTAATCTTTTCTTTAAATATATTAATGATTATTAGGTGTTAAATTTAGGGGCTTCATTTCATGCTACACCCCATAATAAATATTTTCAAGATTATGTTCAAGGTGATTTTGGATAGGTTTATTTGGGTGATGGTGAACCTTATAAAATTGTAGGAAAGGGTAACATAAAAATAAAATTACATAATAGAAACAAATGGTTATTGAAAGAGGTGAGGCATGTCTCTAAGTTGAGAAAAAATCTAATTTTAGTAAGGTAGTTGGGAAGTGAGGGGTGCACAGTTACATTTGTAAAAAATTCATGAAAGGTCACTAAAAAATCACTGGTAATATCAAAAAGAAAAAAGGTAGGTACATTATATTTATCTAATGGTCATGTTGACTCTTTTATTGCTTTAGCTTCTATAGAAGTAGATACAAAATTATGTCACCACAGACTTGGGCACATGAGTGAGAAGGGAATGTAAGTTCTCCACTCAAAGAATTTGTTGCCAAATTTGAAAGTGGATTTGGAATTCTGTGAACATTATGTGTATGAAAAATAGAAGAGAGTCAAATTTCTCAGATTTGGGAAGACAAAAAAGGATGAAAAGTTAGATCTTGTACATTTAGATGTATGAGGACTTGCTCAGGTATCATTCTTTGGTGGATCTTATTATTATGTTACTTTTATTGATGATACAACTAGAAAACTTTGGGTTTATTTTATATAAAAAATGATGTTTTTGATACTTTTAAGAAATAGAAAGCTTTGGTTGAGACTGAGACAAGAAATAAGTTAAAGTGTGTCAGATTAGACAATGGAGGTGAATACTACAATAAGGAATTTGATAATTATTATTCATGCCATAGAATTTGTAGAGAGAATATGGTTCCAAGAACACCACAACAAAATGGTGTGTCAAAAAAGATGAACATGACAATCATGGAGCGTGTAAGGAGCATGAGATTACATGCAGGGTTGCCCTTACAATTTTGGGTAGATGTTGTGGATATTGTTTACTTAATAAACAAAGGGCCTTCAAGTCCTTTAGATGGTGGCATTCTAGAAGAAGCATGGATAGATAAAAAGGTAGATTATTCATTTTTAAATACTTTTGGTTGTGAAGCATTTGTCCATATTGATAAAGAAAATAGAACCAAGCTTGAAGCAAAATCTCAAAAATGTACTTTTATTGGATACAAAGTTAATGATTTTGGTTACCATTTATAGGATTTTGAAAATTGTAAAATTATTAGGAGTAGAGATGTGATCTTTAATGAGAATTTCATGTACAAAGATCAATTATAGGCAAAGAAACAAGAAAATTCAAATACAAAATATGCAGTACTTGATGAAATCATAGGAATTGAAATTTTAAAAGTGCTATAAAATTAGAATATGCAATAAATACAACAAGTACCTCAAACTCTTAAGAGTGTAGTTATAATATCTACCAAAGTAAGTAGACTCCCTAAATGATACTCTCATTCACTTTATTATTTATTATTGATTGATGGTGGTGAGCCAAGAAGCAATGCAGGTAAAAACTAGAAACAAGTGGGAGAAAGGCATGAAAGAGTAGATGGACTTCTTGGTACATAACCAAACTTTGGATTTGGTTCAATTTTTTGTAGGTAAAAGAAAATTTTAGAATAAATAGATCTAAAGTTGAAGGAAGAATATGTAGGCAAAAAGAGGTACAAGGCCAGACTTATTGTAAAAGGGTTTGAACAAAATAAAGGTATTGATTTTGACAAAATATTTTCTTCAGTTGTAAAAATGATTTCCATAAGAAGTGTTTTAAGTTTGGTAGCAATGGAAGATGTGCACCTTGAACAATTAGATGTGAAGACTACTTTCTTTGATGGTGATTTGGAGGAAGAAATATTTATGGAGCAACCATAGTGATACTAATTAAAAGGTAAGGATAAAATGGTGTGTAGGTTGAAGAAGAGTTTGTATGGTCCAAAGCAAGCTCCAAGGTAGTGGTATTTAAAATTTGACATGTTTATGATAGAACAAGGTTATAGTAGATGTCATTCTGACCACTATGTTTATTTTAAGAGATTAGATAATGATAGCTATATTATTTTGTTATTATATGAAGATGACATGCTTGTTTTAGGGTTTAACATGTAGGATATAAATGATCTGAAAATAAAATTAGCAAATTCATTTGCAATGAAGGATTTGGGTATTTCAAAGCAAATCTTTGGTATGAGAATAAAAAGAGATATAAAAAATAAAAAATTAACATTGTCTCAAGAAGAGTATATAAAGAAGGTGTTATTCAGGTTCAATATGCAAGATGCAAAACTTGTAAGTACACCTTTGGGAGTGCACTTCAAATTAAGCAAGGAACAATGTCCTAAAATGCAAGAAGAAATCAATTCATGTCTAAAGTTATATATGCTTTAGCATTTGAAATTTTAATGTATGCTATGGTGTGTAGAGACTAGATATTTTTCATGTAGTGGGAGTTGTTAGCAGGTTTATGAATAATCTAGGAAAAGAGAACTATGATGCAGTTAAGTGAATTCTCAAGTACTTGAGAGGGACCACTGACAGATAATTATGATATGAAGGTTCATATGTTACATTATAAGGATATGTTGATGTAAATACGGCTAAAGATTTAGATGGTAGGAGGAGCACCATAGGTTATGTTTTCACTATTGGTGATACAATAGTTAGTTGGATTTCAAAATTACATAAGATAGTTGCTTTGTCAACTATAGAGGCAAAATATGTTGTAGCTACAGAAGCTAGCAAAGAGATGATATGGATGCAATGATTCATGGAAGATTTGAGGCATAAGTAGGAATATTATAGGTTATACAGTGATATCCAAAGTGTGATTCATTAGCAAACAACTCGGCATTCCACTTAAGAACCAAATATATACAACTTAGGTATCACTTTATTTGTTTAGTTTTGGAGGATGGTTAATTGAAGTTAGAAAAGATCCATATGAGTTAAAATTATATAGATATGCTAACAAAGGTAGTCACTAAAGAGAAGTTGGAGAGTTATTTAGCATCAATAGGTATTCAAGGATAACAAGGAAGATGAGAAACATGTCAGGGTCAAAGTTGAAATTATAGCATTGGAGTTGTAGCAATCAGTCTCCAAGTGGGAGATTATTGGATGGTAGAGCCTGATCATATTTTGATGCCCATTTATCAACAAGGGGTGTGGGGGGAAACACCCCCCCCCCACTAGGTCATTGTGGGGCTCTAAGGGGTAGCGAAGAAAAATTTAGTTTAAAATGCATTATAAAATATTATAATTTTTTAGTAAATCTAGACTATTCAGTATTAGGTTATAGATCTAATGATATAAATTATATTTGTGCATTTTTTCCCTATATGTAACCCTCTTTTTGATATGAGGGCATTGTAATTATGGCAGCATGATGTATGTGAGTGAAGAAGATATTACAATGGTTGTATTTCAAGTTTTTCCCTTCATTTATTGGATTGAATAATAAGGACTAAATATTTTTGTGTGGAAGTAGCCCATATTAGGTGAACCACATTAAATCTGTGTCTCTATTGTGTTGTATTTTTTGCATTTTATTTCCATCTTACATTCATTAATATTTCTCTATGTTCTATATTCTTAATAGAAGCACAAGGATCATGGAGCATCAAACTTGTAGGGAATGAACTTAATACCAAAAGGAATAAACCCTTTTGATCCATTGACCATTTGATCTTTCCATGCACTTTTATAAAATGTTGAATTTGACTGGTCTTGCATGACATCTTGATGAGCCATCTTTACTGGTCTTGTATGGAAACTTAGCAAATCTTGCATTATGAGCCATCTTTGCCCATGCATATCTTTTTATGTGCTTTGTTGAAGGACCTTTAGCCTAGTGCATATGAACCAGAATTTAAGATGAACATACCCATATGATTATTTATTTTTGGGGTTGCCATACATGCGAGATCTAACACCATGAAAATGTCTACTCGACTCAAATTAGACCTAGAAAACATAGTTAGAAATGCTTCAGAGGGTGACTTTACATGATTATATCTTTCATGGTGTTATAGCATGTGATTTATAACTTAGCATGAATGATCTTGGTACAAAAGTGAACAAACCCTTTTTGACCATTTATTTTGAATCTTCTACATGTGCGAGATCTGGCTTCAACAACTTGACTACTTGTGCTTTCTGTAAGAATTTTCTATGTGGGCCAAAAATGGCAAACATATTTGGTGACTCATAGGGAAGCATGCCTGCTATGCTTTGAGAACCTAGACCATTATCTTATCCAATTCATTGGGTATGGAGTGATCAAATTTTTCAACTGATCTGAAGCTCTTTTTTGAATCAACAAGGATCAAACAAAACAAAACAAAACAAAATGTTTGAGGCACTTTAGAAAACAAAACAACAAAATAGAAAAGAAAAGTGCGCAAGGCACTAGGAGGAAAGCAAGAGCTATTCTAACATGTAAAATATGTTACAATGGATGCAGTGTTATTCAATAACAGATCTTTAAATGAATTCCATTTACTGAGATGGGTAATACCTCTCCATCCAATTGGGCAAGATGAAAAGCATTATGTTCTTTGCATCCATGGATCAAATAAGGACCACTCCACAAGCTGTCAAACTTGGTATGGTTGCCTAGTTTAGCCTTATTTGAATCTCATTTTAGGACTAAATCTCTTTCCCCAAATCTCCTTGTTTTAGATCTTTTGTCAAAATCTTTCTTGACCTAAGCTTGATGTGATTCCAAATTTTTCATAGCAAGGTCTCTAGTTTTTTCTAGCTCCATGAATTCTACCATCCTTACATTCATGGGCTCATCCTCCATTAACTCAAGTTGATGAGATAATTATAATGTAGGGAACTCAAGGGAGATAGGCAATTTGGCTTCCCTTCCATATAGAAGAACATATAGATAATTACTAATGGTAGTTTTGGAGTCACCCTATCAGTCCAAAAGGCTATCTTTAGTTTGGTGTTTCATGTTCTCTAATTTTCTTCCATGGTCCTCCTAATGATTCTCAATAAATTCTTGTTTGTGGACTCTAATAGTCTATTTATTTGAGGATAGTAGTTAGAATAAGTGTTGAGGTAGATACCCAATTTAAGATCCCATTCATTTGTCCTCATACGAAGGAAATCCAATCCATTATCAGAAATTATAGTGGCTAAAACACCAAAATTAGTTACAAGGCTGTCATAGAAATCCAAGATTGTAGCTTCACTAGCTTCCTTCAAAGCAATGGCTTCCACCCACCTGGTGAAGTAGTTAGTTGTAGTGAGCACCCATTTATTTTCTGCACTTGATGATGGATTGATCATCCCTATGAAGTCTAACCCCCATTGCATGAAGGGTTGCTCCACCTAAATAGGGTTGTGTGGAAGGGCTACTAATTTTTTATTTTCTATAATGAGGGCACACTTCTGGTACTTTCTAACCTATGTATGATCATATTTAAAAAGGTTGGGCCAGTAATAACCATCCCTCATTACTTTTACCCTTAATGGTTTTTGGTGCAAAATGGCTTCCTACAGGTCCATCGTGGAACTACTTCAAGAGTTTAGTTACCTGGTCATCATCTATGCATCTAAAGAGCATTGCATTGAGGTCCTTTCTAAAAATAATGCCATCAATTAATACATAATGTATAGGTTGAATCATGAAATATCTTCTTTTGGATCTATCCAAACCTTGGGGGAAATCTCCTATTGCCAAAAAGTGAGCCATATCTTGAAGATAATTTTTTTAAGGGAGGAGTGCACCTACCTATGAGTTGTCTTGGGTCACCAAAATAGCCTCATTATTCTCTTAAAGGTCATCCACCATGTGTTTACATAAACCCTTGCCCCGAACTAGCTTGGTGACCTTGATTTTTATGTCATAGTCTATGACCTTTATGATCCAGCCTGCTCTCTTCTCACTTAAATCTTTGTTGAGGAAAACCCTAACTCTAGGATGAGACACCATAAGATGGATCCTATTGTTGGAGAGCATGGGCATGAATTTCTTGAGGCTTCTCAAGGATGTAAGAACTTGTTTCTTAATGAAATTGTACCTCACTTCATATCCTTTCAAACCTTGAATAAGAAGGGTAATTGACCATTCCATTACTTCACCATTATTCTACATCAACATAGTTGATATGTTGTCAATGTTAGCAAAGGTGTACAAGATGAAGTCTTTAGAGAAATCAGGATTTAGAAGTGAGGGTTCTTGGGCAATGACCTGCTTGATGACTTCAAAATCTATTCTTCCTTCATCAAACCAAGCAAACACTTGGATTTTCATCAACATGGTGGTGATAAGCTTGACCATGTTTACAAAACCAGGTATGAACCTTCTCATAAAGTTGATCTTCCCAAGGAAGCTCTGAATCCCCTCTATATGCTTTGGAAAGGATACGGCTAAGATAGTGCTTACTCTGTTAGGGTAAATGGATAACCCTTCTTTGGAAACAATATGGCCTAGTAATTTGCCTTCATGCATAGAGAACACACATTTTTTTAGATTTCAAGAGATCCCATACTCTCTACATCTTTAGAAAACCAAACTCAGATGGTCTATATGGTCACTAACATTCTTGGAGAATACTTTAATGTCATCTAAGTAGACCAACACCATTTGATTTAGCAATCCTTTGAAATCCATGTCCATTTCTCTTTGGAAGTTGAGCCTAGAATTGGACAATCTAAAGGGAATCTTTTGATAAGCAAAATCCCCCCACTTGGTGGTGAAGGTAGTGTTATATTGGTCCTATTCTCTCACTAGAAATTTGTTATAACCTAAGTATCCATCTAGGAGAGAGAAACATTATGAACTAGTAACTACTTGTGGGAGTTGTTCTATGGATGGTAGAGGGTAATGATCCTTCAAAGATATCTCATTAAGATCTCTAAAGTCTACACACAATCTGATCTCCCCACTCATATTTATGATAGGTACTATATTAACTACCCATGAGGAGTGTTTAATGGGGAAGATGATCTTGGACTCCATAATCTTGGTTAACTCTTTTCTCATGAGCTCTTCAATCTTGGGATTTATTGGCCTCTACTTCTGCCTAACAGGCTTGTCATTAGGCTCTAACATTACTGTTTGCTAGGCTAGATTAGGATCAAAACCCTTTAAGTCACTATATTTCCAAGAAAAAATGTCTGCATATTCTTTATACAGCTTTATGAAAGCATGTCTTTCAGCTTTAGTTCTTACCTTTACAAGCTTGAGAAGCTTGTCCTCAAAGCTAAAAACTCTTTCATAGTTCTCTTCATTAGTTGAGATTATTACTTTTTCCTTCCGCATATGGTCCCCTTTATGAAAGAGGCCTTTTAGGGTGAGTAGCCCCTTAAGAATCTTATTGGACCTTAGTTGGACAATCTGCTCCCCATACTAGTGCTATAACTTTTCTTGATTGAGGGAGGAGAATTTTGCTTCTTATTACAAGAAGCATGTAGTCTATTTATCATTTTTAAAGACCTACCAGTGAGATTCATTATCTAGCACTGATGGTCTTATTGCCATTTTGATGTGTGGTTCAAACCTGGTTCTTTTCAGTTCATTAGGGATGTCAAAATGAACCCCCACAAATCTTAGCCTATCAGCATGTTAGTTTTGGCCTCTTGGCATTGATTGGATGTTAAAAGCCTCAAATTCCTTAATGAGGTCCCATTCTATGTTTGTAGGACCAATTTAAAGGATTCTTTGTGGCATTCTGAACTTTGACTTGGTGTATAACCAATTCACTATCCCCATAGACTTAAAGTTGCTTGATCTTTCTCTTATTGGCCCATTGAAGGCCATGGATGAGACCCTCATATTTTGTTGTATTGCAAGATCAGCTAAATTATAACTTGTATGAAGATAAGTATTTATCATTTAAATGGGAAACTATCATGACACCTGCACCTACCCTGTGCTTGCTCCTTCAGCCATCAAAGAACAACTTCCATAGACCACTAGGATTTTATTGAGGCTAAGGGATGGCATAAGCTGGTATTCTTCATGCAAATAGAATACAACCAAGTATATTTATTCAACACCCTTTAAGGGGTTCATTGACTGGTTATCATTCCATAACTCATCCAATAACATGTCTAGCACCTCCTCTAAATGAGTGCTCAAATCATGCCCCATTGCAAATTCATCTTCATAAATGATGGTATAATTGATCTTGACACTATCTTGTTCATAGGGCTCTATATGTAATTATGTAATGGGCTCAGCCTTTATTGACACCTTGGTCCCATACCTTGTCCTGAAATCCATATAAGACTAGTCTATTACAAGATAGCCCCTATGTTTGCTATGAATTCTTTGGATAAGCACATAGCAAAATGAGGAGGTACATCCAAGACCAATACATCTTGGGCTACCAAGACACTGAGACAAGCTTGAAAGTTCATATTGAGGTCTTTGATTATGCCAGATGGTTTAGGAGAAGAACCATCAAGTTGCAACACTCCTTATACTATGGCTCATATTTTAGACTAAGTTGATGAGCTATAGACTTTGGCATCACTGAGGTACTAGCCCCACTATCCACCAAATAGTTATGTACCAAAGAGTTGCCAATGATTATTGAAATATATAAGGGAGGAGACTTGATTGATTTACTTTATTGTCCTTCCTCTATCCCTCTGGATGTATTGGTGAGAACTTCATTCACTTTGTTTGATGGCTTGTCTGCAACATTTGTAATATTAACCTTAGACAAAATTTCTTGAAGAATTTCCACCTAGCTAAGCATGGAGAGCATATCCCACATGGATACACTCACATTTGACTTCTTCATTTGTTTAACAATGTTGATGGGTGAACCACCAACCTTTGCTTGAGATTTGGGAGCCACCACTATTTTTTGTTGAACTTATGAGCCTTAGGGAACAAAATGATTTCTTTGGCTCTAATATTTTGGAATTACTAACACCTTTAGAGTGACAAATAGTTTCCTAGGCCTTGTTAGTGAAGGAGTAATGGTGGGAAGCTCTTTGACTACTTCTTGAGTACCATCCATATTCCTTATTTAAAATCTTGTGTTTCTTACCACTGGACTATAGGCCTAGCTGGAACTAGCCTGCTAGTTAGATGTGTAGCACTTCCCTTGTTCATAATTCATAATTGTAGCATCTAACTAATTTGGTCCCTGATTAGACCCATGACCTTGTGGAGGTTCTTCTAGTCTGGTCATCATAGGCATATTTGCATTTTGGGCCATGAGAGCTTGGTTGTACCCAAAGTTAACATCTTACTACCATTGATCATTGAAGGCTTGGTTAAGGTCAATATTTGGGATAATATGTTAACCATACGACTAGTTCCAAGGCATGGTACCCTCTACTTCTTGGGCCATATTATTTTGAACTAGGACCAAGTATTTGGAAATACTAACAACATTAGGGTTGAAGTTACCCTACCTATTATAGCCATATTTCCCTTGGTTTTGACCTTGGCCCTAGTATTTTCCCTTATACAGAGGTTTGTTTACTTGAAAAGCCTAATGCTAAGGCTAATACAAACTTTGATAAGGCATGTTGCCTTTTGGCATTCATTATCTCATTTCCCAAAGACTGAAACATACTTTTTAGCTCTTGAAAGTTCTTTTGTTATAGTGAATTGCTAGATCCACTAGTAGAAGATTTCTCTTGCTTTGGTGCAAGGATTGCAGTAGTTATTGGTGTAGGAAGAATGATGTCCAATGGAGGGAAAGAAATGGGAGATGTTTTGATCTCAAGAAATAAGGGTATTGATGGTTTGGGGGTAAGTTTTCTAGCTTGAACTGGATTATTCTCTACCTTAATGACCACCTCATATGCACTTGAAAGTATATTTCCTCCCATAGATTGGATCGTCACCACTATGTCACTATTTAAAGCCTTTAAATAATATAGGAAAGCAAAGTTGGGGGTTTCTCTAACTGCAACTGGGATTTTATCCCAACTTTTTTGGAACCTTGTGTTGAAATCTTGCATGACTTCATGAGATCTTATGATTGTAGTCAGTTGTTTCTCAAGTGACAAATGATCACTTTTGTCCTCAAATATTTTACACAAGGCTTCCCCTAACTGGTATCATGTTTGAATGGAAGTTATAGTAAGGCCTCTATATCAATCTAGGGCCTTTCCTTTAAAAGAGGTAGCTAAAAACCTGATAGTTATATTCTCCTCAGTGACATTATGTATATTGAAAAAGTTTGTTGTGTCCATGAGGTGTTTAGAGGGTGTTATAGCTTGGTCTCTAGTTTAATAGGGAACACTTTTGAGGGTTGCAACTGGGATAGGATCATAGAAAATAAGGGCTAGAAGGATTTGGCCATTAAAAGCCACAAAATCTCTATGGACTGCCATAGTTATGCAAGGGGTTAATAAGGGTCCTCTTGTACAGATAGGCCTTAGAAATTCCCTAGGAGAAAAATTTCCCTAGTATGGATGTGTGTTTACAAACCTTAGTCTTTTTTTAGAATTTAAATGTAGTTTAGCAAAGTCAAAAGGAATACCTATTGAATTTGACCTTGTTGTCACCTTTGGCATGAGATGGAGCGACTATTCTACACTAGATAATTTATTCTTCCTTTCAGAGTCACTAGATGTTGTCGTTTGTCACTTAATCTATATAAATTTGATCAAATTGTTAGGGTTTGGAGCTAAAAGCTTCAACCTTTGCAAACTGAGGAATAATGGTTGCTGAGTTCTACAGGAACCGGCGTCGGCAGCATGACCGACGTCGGCAGGATCCAGTGCAGAAGGCAACCGGCGACGGTAGGAAGTCGGCCGACGTCGGCAGAACCAGACCAGCAGGGACCGACGTCGGTCGCCTGTGTGTTCCCGAAGTGTTCGTTTCACGGACAGTTAGTTAAGTGAACTATGAGTTTGCATGTCAAGACTAGCCAGAGTCTTGGGCTGCGAGGACAGTTGTCCAAATTAAGAGTCTTAGTTATTGTTTGAGTTAGGGATCTATTTATAGACCCATTGGCATGTATTGTTTAAGGCATGAGATAGAAAGGAAGAGTTCCTTCTAGCTGTAAGATCTATGAGTTGCAGGTTGTTGCAAGCTCATTGGTGATCTACATGTAAGCTTGATCTTTGAATTGCAGGTTGCAGGTTCATGAGAGATCAGCTTGAAGTGCTATAGAGTGCTTGATGTACCGGCAGGGTTATTACTGACTGGTTGGTGAGGTGAACACCAATTCTGTGTGTGAGTTGGTTGTTGGGACCGTTTTTGTGTAGGAGAGTGTGTGTGAGAAGAATTACTGTACACTTGAGGTGTGGCGAATCTCTGTAAGGTGAAAGAGTGTGGCGGCTCTTTGATGTATTCTTTTCTGTTAGTGTTAATACAAGATTGTGTATTGTCTCTCATATTCTGTGCTATTGGTGAATTCTAGTTACTTGTGTTTCTGGTTATTTCCGCATATTCAATTGCTTATATATTTGGTAATCATACTGTGCTCTATCTGAGGAGCAATATCCTAACCAGTGGAGTCAGAGCATGTTTGTTGTTCCTTGATTTCCTGACAAGTGGTATCAGAGCCTTGGTTGTAGGTTCTTGAGCTTGATACCAACAATTGGTATCAGAGCTTTTGGTTGGGATACTAACAGATTGGTGTAGATCTGGGTAGTGTGTTTTGATTACAGGTTACTCACAGGGTTTCTGTTTGAGTGGGAGTTGAGCAATGTCAGAAAGCAGTCAACTACGAATGGACAAGTTCAATGGCAAGAACTACCAATTATGGAGGATGCAGATTGAGGACTATCTGTATCAGAAAGATTTGTACTTACCGTTGGGTGGGGTTGCTAGCAAACCCTTTGATATGAAAGATGAAGAATGGGAGGTTCTTGATCGGAAGGCTCTGGGATCTGTTAGATTGAGTCTTGATTCAACTGTGATTTCCAGCTTATCACAGTGTAAGACAACGGTGGAGTTGATGAAATCTTTGGCAAATTTATATGAAAAACCCTCGGCTTCAAACAAGGTATTTCTTATGAAGCGTTTATTTAATTTGCAAATGTTGGAAGGTGGATCTATTCATAGCCATCTTAGTGATTTCCATGGTTTGGTAAACCAGTTAAGTTCAGTGAATATTGTATTTGATGATGAACTTAGAGCTCTCTTAATCTTGTGTTCATTACCTGAAAGTTGGGAAGGTTTGGTAATGGCAGTTTCTAATACTGTGTCTCCTTCAAAAGTCTTAAAAGTGGATGATGTTGTGAGTGTAATCTTGAATGAAGAGATACGCAGGAAAAGCACAGGTGAATTATCCGGAAATGCTTTGAGTGTTGAAGGAAGAGGAAGGCCAAGAGAGAGGACAGAGCGTGGGAGATCAAGGTCTAAGACAGGCAAGAGATCCAAGTCTAGGTATGGCAGAATAACCTGCTGGAAATGTGGAAAGCAAGGGCACTTAAAGAGAGATTGCAGATCGGGTGAAGATCATCATGAAGAACATGGAGAAGAAGCAGATGTTGCAGGCTACGTTGCACAGGATGCTCTGGTATGTTCTTTGGATAAAGTAGAATCTTGGGTATTAGATTCTGGTGCCTCTTTTCATGCATCTCCACATAGAGAATTTTTTCATGAGTATGTCCAGGGAGACTTTGGAGAAATTTGTGTAGGGGATGGTAAGCCTTGTCAGGTTGTTGGCAAAGGCAAAGTGAAGCTGAAATTGCAGACAGGTGACACATGGGTGTTAAAGGAGGTCATGCATGTCCCAGTTCTGAAGCGGAATCTGATTTCGATTAGAAGTTTGGGTGAAGAGGGTTGCACAGTAACTCTCTCAGCGGACTCTTGGAAGGTTACCAAGGGTACACTTGTTATAGCTAGAGGTAAGAAAGTAGGTACGCTTTATCTATCTACTTGTTTTACTGATTCTCTTTCTGGGTTATCTACTTCAGCTGTAGATTCAGAGATGTGGCTTGATAGGCTTGGTCACATAGATAAGAAGGAGATGCTGGTTCTTGAGTCAAAGAATGTGCTTTCAGATTTGGAAGGCATGGATCGTGGTTCCTGTATGCAGAAGAAGAAAGTAAGGTTTCTTGAGGAATCCGATGTTAGTGACAAGAACGGGAAAGCCTTGGTTTTCAAGGAGAAAGTGACGGACAGAGTTCAGCATAAGGTGCAGAGGAATTCTGAGCAGAGCAAGGGTGATTTGGACAAGGTTTTGATCCAAAAAGAGCTCGCGGGAAAAAGTCAGGTCTCACAAGAAAAACACAGAGACCGACGTCGGCAGGAAAACCGACGTCGGCGTCCAGACAGGGACCGACGTCGGCTATGTGCAGCCCGACGTCGGTGACTCGGGGCAGACAGAGACCGGCGTCGGCCAGGGGAAAACGACGTCGGCGAGGATGCAGTCGCAGGGAACCGACATCGGTCGGCTGTAGACTGAGATGTGACCGGCATCGGTTACTGAGACGAATTTTGGGTGGACAGCTAGTTGTCATGGAGTCTCAAGCGCCTATTTGGAGGACTGAAGGTGTAAGTAAGTTCTTAAATTCGTCATTTCCCTTCTTTACACTACTTGTTGCTCACTTATGGCATAGGACCAGGAAGTTGTTGAAGAAGCAGAACAGGTAGATCTAGGAAACAGTGGGAGCTAGGCATGGATGAGGATGTGATTCCTTGGAGGAGAACCAAACAGGTGTTTTGGGTAGTGTTGCCAGCTGGAAGTAAGCACTGAGAGACGAATGGATGTTGAGGATGAAGAAGAGCGGAAATGGTTACGTGAGATGGAAGATCAGGGTATATGATCTTGTTTTAGCTGCAGGGCAATGGAGGTTTGATCATTGTGTTTCTCTTTACCAGGTTGGATAGTATTAGCTACACTATTCTATTTTCTGTATGATGTGCTTGTTGCAGGGTTACATATACAGGTATTTCTGAACTAAAGGTAAAGCTAGTTCAGGTGTTTATCATGGAGAATCTGGGAGTAGCAAGATTCTTTGGCATGAGTGTGTTCTAGAGACATGGAGGTCTTTTTGACTTTGTTTCAGGATGATTGTGTGAAGCCGGTTAGCACACCGATGGTAAGACAGTTCATAGAACAGGTGTCTTGATTCACATAGTGAGGTTGAGTGCATGGTATGTACTAAACCTGAGTTTTCCCAAGCAGTGGGAGTTGTCACAAGTTTGGAGTCAATCCGGGAGAGTAATACTGAAGGAAAGTTCAGTTGGACCAGCAGCAGGTGCACATGCTATGCAGGGTCAAGTTCTTTTTCTACATGATTGTAGATGCGGATGTGGCAGGTAATTTGGGTGACAGATTTTGCACCACGGATTTTGTGGTGGTTGGTCTTCAAGAGTGATCTTGAGGAGGGATACAAAGCCAAGGAAACATACTAGACGGTGTACAGGTACAGGTACAGGTTGCAGCTGTTTATCTCCAAGTGGGAGATTGTTAGGGTTTGGAGCTAAAAGCTTCAACCTTTGCAAACTGAGGAATAATGGTTGCTGAGTTCTACAGGAACCGGCATCGGCAGCATGACCGACGTCGACAGGATCCAGTGCAGAAGGCAACCGGCGACGGCAGGAAGTCGGCCGACGTCGGCAGAACCAGACCAGCAGGGACCGACGTCGGTCACCTGTGTGTTCCCAAAGTGTTCGTTTCACGGACAGTTAGTTAAGTGAACTATGAGTTTGCATGTCAAGACCAGCCAGAGTCTTGGGCTGCGAGGATAGTTGTCCAAATTAAGAGTCTTAGTTATTGTTTGAGTTAGGGATCTATTTATAGACCCATTGGCATGTATTGTTTAAGGCATGAGATAGAAAGGAAGAGTTCCTTCTAGCTGTAAGATCTATGAGTTGCAGGTTGTTGCAAGCTCATTGGTGATCTACATGTAAGCTTGATCTTTGAATTGCAGGTTGCAGGTTCATGAGAGATCAGCTTGAAGTGCTATAGAGTGCTTGATGTACCGGCAGGGTTATTACTGACTGGTTGGTGAGGTGAACACCAATTCTGTGTGTGAGTTGGTTGTTGGGACCGTTTTTGTGTAGGAGAGTGTGTGTGAGAAGAATTACTGTACACTTGAGGTGTGGCGAATCTCTGTAAGGTGAAAGAGTGTGGCGGCTCTTTGATGTATTTTTTTCTGTTAGTGTTAATACAAGATTGTGTATTGTCTCTCATATTCTGTGCTATTGGTGAATTCTAGTTACTTGTGTTTCTGGTTATTTCCGCATATTCAATTGCTTATATATTTGGTAATCATACTGTGCTCTATCTGAGGAGCAATATCCTAACCAGTGGAGTCAGAGCATGTTTGTTGTTCCTTGATTTCCTGACAAATTTGACCTTGTTGTCACCTTTGGCATGAGATGGAGCGACTATTCTACACTAGATAATTTATTCTTCCTTTCAGAGTCACTAGATGTTGTCGTTTGTCACTTAATCTATATAAATTTGATCAAATTAGCATCAACTTTGATTGATATTCTTTTGCAATAAGTGAGTCTCATCGGGCATGCTAGAAACTGTTATGGGCTCAATTCGTACCCTTGGAGAGCATTGTTTAGGCTCTCTCTAATTGATCTCATAAAATTGGGATAATCTTAGGTTGTGGGTAACCTATGTTAAGACTGAACCTTTAGAGAAGGCTAGCTTCCTCTTGATGCTCACCTAAGACTAAAATTAAGCCTAATGCTTCATGGGAAAAGGGTTAGAAAGAGATTAATGGCTCCTAATAAAGTTAACGGGGTGACACACCAAAATTAAATGGACACTCACATAAGTTTGAACCCATAATGGATTAGAAAAAGATAACCATGACTTACTCAATCTCATAATCTCACCAATTACATAAATATTTCATAGAAGAGGTCCCAAATAGAACACTAATCTAGACCTATAATTTGGCTTGAGGACATCTTCAAAGAGGCAAGCAGAAGGACAACAAACTAGGAAGAATCTCTTTCACAAATTTACCATACACAAGCATATTAAACATTGATTAAAGATAAGAGATAGGCAAAGAGTTAATCATATTATTTCAAAAGGTAATTCTTACAATATATTAATAGGGTTTAACATTATCAAACGTGCACACTTTTATAATATTCTCAATGAGTATCCTTGTCTCAGAAATAAAATGCTAAAATTTTCAAAAATCTGAGAACCCTTACAAAGGGAATGAGACCAGGGTATATAAAAGAAGAGAGATAGCCTTAAAGAGTGGGTGCACACACTATTATAAAAAGAACACATGTCTTGGATCATTAAATGAACCTAAACCACCACTCTTTTCTCCTTAGCCAATGGAACATTACCACTTTTTTGATCAATTAGAATGTTGTATATGGCTTGTTGAGTGGGAAGGTCCCCAAAAGCCTCAAGGATGCATTAAATGATCTTAATTTTAGTTTCCAATATTATATCTTTCTTTGATCCTTCATACCAACTCCTACTTGAAGACAAAACTTCATGATCATGGACTTGACCAAAACATGGTGTAGTGCCTTTTAGGTGGCTACTCATTGAGACAACGGCCACATTGAAGATTGAAGATCCTTCACATTAATTGCACTTCTACTTTATCTTCATACTTGGATCATAGGCCTATCTATAGGTGGAAAACCAATTTGAGACTATTAGTTTTCCTATAGTTTATATATAAGTACAGACCTATAAGAAATGTAGCACCTTTTATAATTTAACAAGTCTAAAAGACCCATCCTTTCTTTGTAGGAACCTAAACCCACATGTGCATACATATATCCTCCTAAAAACATCAAAAAATATTGTAAAAAAACTCTACCCAAGAAAAATACGAACCAAAGGTTCACATTCTAACCTTAATGGTGATCTCTACATGTTTTTTGCATCCCACTACATTACTTGGGTCGTTCCACATCATTTGAACCAGCTCCATTGTCATTGAAAGACCCTATATTTCATGGTTGAAAATAGCTTTCTAACCCTAATCGAGAATCCTAGGCTTAGCTTTAATATAATTGGTTATCAAAAATTGACTTAGCTCATTGACAAGTTATCTCAACTTACTTCATCAATTCCAATTTATATGAAGGTGCATAAATCGTTGATTTCTTGCTAGTTAAACACACCCTTAACACTTATCGTCTGTACATTTGCCCTTGATATTTATTGACCTTTTGACCAGTGCTCTCCATTAAATTTAAATGTATGATATAACGTGAACCATCAATCTATCGAGACCCATTATTTGAATTCTAATAGCTATTTTTTGGAGCTTAAAATTGATGTCTGTACGAACATCTACTATTTTTGACCAACTTTAAAATTATTTATCTTGAAGTGCAAGGATCATGGGGGCACCAAACTTACAAGGAATGGACTTAATACTAAAAGGAATAAACCTTTTTGATATGTTTTCCATTTGAGCTTTCCATATGATTTTATAAAATGTTGAAGTTGACTAGTCTTGTTTGATGTCTTGATGATAGTTGGGTCTAAAATGACTATGGAAAGTTAGCAAATCTTGCATTATGAGCCATCTTTATCCATGCATATCTTCTTATTCACTTTGTTGAAAGACCTGTAGCCTAGCGCATATGAAATTGACTTCAAGATGAACATACCCATATGATTATTTATTTTTGGGGATACCATACGTGCGAGATCTAACACCATGTAAATGTCTACTGGCTCAAATTGGACCTAGAAAACATAGTCATAAATTCTTTAGAGGGTGACTTTGCATGCTTATATCTTTTATGGTGTTATATTGCACGAGTTGTAACTTAGAGTGAATGATCTTGCTACAAAAGTGAAGAATCCCTTTTGTCCATTTTTTTGACTCTTCTACATGTGTGAGATCTAGCTTCAACAACTTGCCTACTTATGCTTTCAGCATGCTTTATGCAATAATTTTCTATGGTCCAAAAATGGCCAATAGTTAGTATTGGGTACATGATAATACGCCAAATAAGGATGCCTCAACATAATTTTGGGTATTAATGTCTGATGTGTACATAAAATTGGGATATTCAATGATTTCTAAGCTTAATTTGCATTATTTGGTAGAAACCAATCTGAAGTTTGATTGAAACATCATTGTGGCCAAAATGGGGTGTCTATAGTTTTTCCTTGTTTAGGAAGGTATTGTAATATTCAAGCACACTAAAATCTTCTGAAAGAATGAAAATGTCATTAATACCTTGGTTAATGCCCTAGAAGGTGATGGATGAGCCCTAGATGCCCCTTGAGGGATCATTTAGTAAATAAAGCTGTCAAACATTCCCTAAAAAGAAGAAAATGATGTGACTTATAGGTAATGAGGGTGTAAATATTGATTTTTCCAAAGACAAATTAAAGCACAATCAAGTGCCCCAGTAGGGAAGATGAGTGAAAATAATGATGTACCCAAAGGTGGTTATAATCATTGGCATAGTGAGGTGCCCTAGTAGGGTAGAGGAGTGGAAATAATGATTTACCTAAAGGTAGTTACAATCATTGGTACAATGGGGTGCCCTAATAGGGAAGAAAAGTGGAAATAATGATTTTCTCAAAGGTGGTTATAATTATTAGCATACTGAGGTGTCCCAATAGAGTAGATGGAAATGTGACATAATTCATCTTTACCCTAGTAGGGCAGATATGATCTAGAAAGGTATACATAATTAATTACAGTACAAAAATTTGGGAAAGGGGTCTTACATACTGAATCCATACTCACAGAGTAACAATAAACTAACATAGAGGATAGGCATAAATTTGGCTACCTGCTAGTATGTAGATGCATGTTCTAACTAGTAGTGATTACTCTTTAATTATGACTTAATTACTCCACATTTGGGTAGTATTTGGGATTTTCCAGGTGTGAACAAGGAAAAGTATTGCCTTCTAAATTATTTGATAGATTCATTGGCCTTATTTTTGTTGTATCTTGTGATATTATGTATCATAGTGATATATAACTATAATAAAAATGTGTATCCAAAGCATGAAAAACTTAGTTTAAATGCATGTACAAATCACTTAGACATAAAATATGAACAATAAAATCCCAAGAGAATATAATGCAATAAACTAGGTGTAGGAATGTACACAAATTCACAACTCAAGTACAAGATATGAGTAATCAAGACTCAAGTGTAAATAAAGTGTAAGAATCCTATGACAACTTGAGAAACAAAAAGGCCAAAAGGAAATAAAAATAAAACAAACAAAAAAATAAAAATAATAAAACACTAATAAACAAAAATTTAAAAAACAAGGCAAGAGAAACAAGACTCAAATAAATAACACAAAATTAAACAAACAAACAAAACATAAAAAACAAACAAACAAGGTTGTAAATAAATAAAATAAGACAATAAAAACAAATAAACAATCTAAATAAAAAATTGAAATAAACAAACTTTGATAAACACGTAAAGGTAATATACAAGCAATGGTTGATCATAATGTTAGTGTAAATGGAATACAAGTTATATATGCATTTGTAATAAAGGTGTTACTCTTGGTGACAGGGTTACCCTAAGCAAGGTAGAAACAACACAAATAAACTAACACAATAATAAATGGCTCAATGTTACCCTTAGGCTAAAGAAAACAATGACACAAACAAACAAAAATGGGAGGAATAGAAGAAAAGGAAGGGGTAGCTGAGTTGACTCCAGATGTACTAGGAAAGTGGATGTTGCCTACATAGTTCCATGGACGTAAGATCCAACATGAACTTCAAGCCAAATGTAGTTCTCTTAGGATATGGGATAGATTAAAATAATGATTAAGAAAATATGATTGAAATTTAGATGAAAATATGAATGATCACACAAAATGGTGAGTGCGTGAGAAAAGAAGGGGATGACGTTCACATTCATGAAAGTGTCAACACAAAAAACTTATACAAGTGCAAGAGCATGGTTTAGGCTAAAACCACACAAAAAACAAAAGATGAGTATATATCCATAAATAAATTGAATTAGTAATTTATAGTGTTCACTACATCTATAACTTGGAATAATAATAATCTCATAAAATAGTGAGAGCGTAAAAGGTCTATGACTCATAAAATGGTGAGAGCATAAATAACTCATTAAAACAACAAATAAAATTAATCACCAAAATTGGCTGAGTTGACTCCAAGTGCACTAGGTAATTGGACATTCCCTATATAGTCCCATAGACACAAGGTCCAATACAGGCTTCAAGTCAAATATAGTTCTCCCATTAATGGGATGAAATACTATCATAAAATAGAACAAGCAAATGGAAATGGTCATGACAAAAGCCATGAGAATGCTTTAGATATACCTGTCAACTAGGAGATGCATGTCTAGAGTGGCGAGGATATAATATTAATGAAACAATGTTGAAGGTAAGAATGTCTTTGGGTATTTGTAAGCATCACAACTCAATGGAGAATTATGAGACATAGACTGGGTTAACTCATAAAATGGTGAGAGCATGGATTAAAGATGCTTTCAAATGGTAAGAGCATTCAAACTTAAAGTGTTCTCAAAAAAATGAGAGCATGGTAAAGGGGTGACTAAGCTAACCTCAATGTGAATCAAGTGCTACATATATAGTTTTAAAGAACCTCAAGTCACTATAGTTTCACCTACAACAAAATATCCAACTAGGTAACAAGTTCATGAATAGGCAAATGGCAAAGAATAAAAATAGTGATTCAGAAATTTGGATAAAAATGGGGTTGTTCCTAATTTTCTCAAAGGTGGTTATAATTTGGAAAAAATGGCATGGGTTAGTGATACTAATTTTCCCAAAGAATGTTATAATTAGTAGCACTAGTAATGAGATAGAATGTTATAACAATGAAGAATGCAATTGCCAAACCACTGTCATACTATCCTAAGATACTTCCTTGTTTTGAAAAATATGCACTCAATAAATCATCATAATGAATCAACCATTGAAACTTTATATGAATCCAATCTTTGAAGGTGCCCAAAGTACCAATGGATCAGAACCAAGTTCTAAAATGGGTGGGTAAATAACTTCAGCCAAAAGGGAAGGTATGAAAGGAATAATATACGATATGGTACAAGGAAGGTGATATTACGATAAGATGCAAACAATCATCATAAACAATACCTTAAGTCTCTCAAAAGAAATAATGCTTGAAATTCATTATGTTCATGGGTTCATCAAGTTCATCTCCTTATGGCATAACCAACCTGTAAGCTCTAGAACCATAATTAACAACAGTTACATAAGGTCATATCCACTTAGGATTGAACTTACCTTTATTCTTTTTCTCTATCATGGTATTCTTCTAGTTTTATTTAAGGACAATATCACCAAGATTGAACTCTCTATGTTTAACACATCTATTGTACTAAACACATAATTGGTTAAGATATTCTTGAAGGTTGTTTACAATGATCATGCATTTTTCATCCAATAGATTCAACTATTGTAGATGAGTTACCCTATAATCCTCATCATCAAAGATGTGCTTCAATGAGAAATACAAAGAAGGTAACTCAACCTTAATGATAAGAATGGTCTTAGTGCATAGACAAGGGAATATGACATGGCTCCTGTTGGAGTATGGTAAGTCTAGAGAGTGTAGAAGATCTGTAAGTACCAATCATGACTAGCATCATTGGCAATCTTCTTAAGAATTTTGATAGTGGTCTTGTTAGATGCTTATACTTGGCCATTACCTTTTGGGTAATATGCAATGGAAAAATGTTGGGTAATGTTAAATTTGGCATAAAGTGTCTTGACATCCTTGTTCTTAAATGATATTTTGTTATTAGATATAATGTCATATGAGATACCATAACAAAAAAAGAAATGGTTTAAGATGAATTTGGAAATTTGTTTTCTAGTCACGTAAGTGAGGGATATAGCTTCAACCCACTTAGTGAATTACTCGATGGTGGTAACAATATGATTATGGCCATCTAAGGAGGTAGGGTTAATCTTACCTATGATATTGATTCCCCACATTAAGAATGTCTATGGTATAGTCATTGGTTTGAATATCTATGTTAGAGCATGGATCAAATTTGTATGTCTCTGACATTGTTTACATATTTTCACATAATCAATTGCATCTACTTCCATGGTTGGCTTATAATAACTGATACATAGGAGATTTTTGGTAAAGATGTTCCTACTGGTGTGAGCTCCATATACTCCTTTGTGAACTTCTCTCGATTATAATCTAGATTTTTCCAAATTTAAACAACAAAGTAGAGTTCCATAAAAGCTTATATAGTAAAGGGTTAGGTCGAGTAGGGTATATCAAGGGGCTTGGTGTGTGAAATATTTTTGTTGTTTATGTGAAAGTTTGGGTGGAAGGACTTGGTCATGGAGGTAATTATATAAGTTGGAATACCAAATAAAAATAGGACCAATAATATCACAAATCATTTCAATAGTTGAGAGATCATGAGTAGGCACTAGAAGATGTTCAATGAGGAACTAATAGTCTCTTGTATTATATGTGTTGTGGATCAAATAACCAATGGTATCTGTGGCATCTATGATCTTTTTAATAGCCTAAGGTATGTTTTCAAACTAATATGAGCAATTTGTTACTTGAGAATGTCCATCATGTCTTTGTATGGTACCAGCTTTTCATCTTTGGTCTGAAACTGGTCTGTAACTTAAATAACAATAAGTTGGGAATCTCCATGAATCAGTAAATATTGAATGTTCCATTTTAATATTAGATGAATCCCTATAATGAATGCTTCATATTTAGCCATGTTATTGGTACAAAGAAAGTTAATATGAAATCATTTGGGAATGAGATCCCTAGTATGGTGTGATAAATAACAATCATGTTTCTGATCAATGAGATGTGAATGACCCATCAAAATACAACTTATGTTGATATTCCTCAGGAGGTGTTTCTATGACAGTCATGATGTACTCATCTAGGAATGCAAAAGTAAGCAGTTGAGTATCTGAAATAGGAGCTTCATCAAGTTGATCTAAAATTACTTGTACCTTAATGACATTTTGGTTGACATATTCAATCTCAAACTCACTTAGAAGAATGATATACTTAGCCACACAACCTTTTAAAGATGTTTTTGATAGTAGATACTTGAGCAGATCTACTTTGGCAATACTATGCTATTGTTGTTAAGCATGTAATGATGTAACTTCTTGGCTAGAAAGACCATAGATAAACAATATTTTTCAATTAGCATATAGTTATGTTCATATGCTACTAGTGTATGGATTAGATAGTACACTTCATGTTCTTTCCCATATTTATCATGTTGAGATCAAAGTGTCCCCAGGGCATTTTGAGTGATAGGTAAAGTAGGAATGGCCTCCCTAGCATTGGTGGTAATGGAATAGGAGGATTGGATAAGTATTCATTAGGTTTTTAAAGGATTTTTTACATTATTCATCCTAAAAAAAACTAATTCATTTCTTCAATAAATGAGTAAAAGGATGGCATTTATTTACCAACTACAAAATTAAGCATCTAAAGACTAGATTTTGCCCTGCAAAATATAGAGTTTCTTCAAAATAGAAGGTGGAAGCATCTCAATAATGGTTTGAACCTTGGTAGGATCAAATTCAATAACTTAGAGAGAGACAATAAAGCCTAATATTTTTCCTAAAGTAACATCAAAGATGTAATTCTTAGGATTAAGTTGAACCTTTTACTTGTGAAGCCTTTCAAATATATTTCATAGTATAGTTGGATGATCTGTATAGATCTTAGATTTACCTAGTATGTCATCAATATAATATTTGATAATGCCATGCATCATATCATGGAATATAACATTCATATACATTTGATATGTTTCCCTAGAATTATTGAGGTTGAATGGCATGACCCAATAGTAAAATGTTCCCCAAGGAGTGGTGAACACTATTTTGTGTTAGTCCTCTGATGCAATCCTAATCTGGGTATTCCCTAAAAATTCATCCATGATGGAAAGAATTTCATACCTAGCTATGGATTCAAATATCATGTTGATGTTTGGTAGAGGAAATTCATATATTGGATAGGCCTTGTTAATGTCTTAGAAAGTAGTGCAGATTATGATACCTTATGGTTTTTTACTGACAGACACAATGTTAGAGATCAACTTGGCTAGTCGATCAACATGATGCATCTCATTTATAAGATTTTATCCAACTCTTTCTTGACTAACATAGTAATACAATGATGCATTTTTTGTAATTTTTATTTAATGGGTTTGGCATTAGGATGTACAATGAGATGGTGTAAAACCAAGGCAGGATCCAAACCTAGAATATCTAAATAGGCCCATGCAAATATGTCAATAAATTCCATTAGAAGGGCTATAAAGACTTCACATTCCTCTTCAGTGAGGGATGTGATTAATTTGATCCACTTTAGGTCTTTTATAGTCCCAATGTTGACTTTTGCAGTATCCTCTACAAGGAGAGTCGGGCCATCTTCCAAAATGGTTGGCAAAGATGTAAATTATCTAGTAATGGCAAAGTTCTCTAGTCAAAATAGTTCTTCAAGTTCCCCCAAATAAGATGAATTTAAATCTCCTAATGGTGGTAAGGGCCATCTAATAAACACTATAGTATATTCTCAGATAATTTGATTAAAGGCATGATGTTCCTCTGTACTGATCTCAAACCTAAAAGCAAGTTTTTTTTGGTGGTCTCATGAGCTTTATTCAAAGAAGTGTGAACATCCTCATCTAGTGATGCCTAAAATAGGTTTTCACCAAGAGACTAGTCTTTTTCTTGAATTTTACCTTGGTCTCAAAGTGCCTCAAAGAGCTTTCACTTTGGGACCTCAATGTTTTATTTTTTGTTTTTGGCTAAGGGTGTTCACCCACTCTCTAAAATAGGCATCAAGATCCAATTTGATAAAGAACCCTTTTTTATGGTCTCCCAAAGGAACATTATCTCTCAGGCCCAAAAAATCAGAAAATGCCTCATCATTCTCAAACTCATCCTATAAGTTGAAAATGATAAAGGGTGGGTGAAAAATGTCAAATTACTATCATGATGGTATAAATGGTATATGGGTCAAAGAATTTGGTATCAGCTAGGTCTTTTTATATGCCATGATCAGACTCTACTTTAGTGTTAGCCTTATCATCACTATTTGTTGGTGTAGGAGCATGAATAAGATATGTGGAGTAACCCCTAACTGGTTTAAATCTAAGACCATGAGTACCTTTGTATTTGGTCATAGAAATGGGCTTAATAGTACCCTATTGATTTGCCCCTAGGCCTCTACCTTCATAAGCTTGGTTATCGATAATCTTTTTAGGAATGGGTACTTTGTACTTTGGGAGTAATCAACCAATTTATCATTATATAACAAGGAATAATCATTGGCAAGAGGGTCTTGTTCTTGGTTAGTGTCAAGAGTGAAACTAATAGGTGTTGGGATATGAAGCTTTCCTTTTCCCTTTTGTCACAATTCAATGCAAATTGGCTTAGTTTTGGGCCTTCCATAGGACTTGGGGTTCTATGAAAGCTTAGTTATATGGAATGTATCATGGGTGAAATACTCTCTTAGACCATTATCTGAAATGGTAAAATGATTTTAAATTTCAACAAGAGGCATATGTAAAGTCGAGACAAGGCTATTAGGGTGTATGCAATTGGTCTCTAGTAGTTCAAAAAGTATCTCATTATCTTTTTTCTTCTTTGGTATTGGGTCTAGACTAAAATGATAATTGTAGCTTTCATATTCAATCTCCAAATGCTTATAATGTTTAAATGGATGTAAATATCCATGGATAGTTGGCTCCATCCCAAAGTGAGGAAAATTGATACACTAGTGAAACATTGAAGGTATTGCATGGATTTTTTGTATCTATGGTCTACCCAAAAGAAAATTGTATGGTAAATCCAGGTCTAGCACATGGCAAAGTGTGTCATGGGTAAAAGGGTCAATGATCACTAGAAAACTAATGGTTCTTTGTGATTCCCACTCTTCATTATCATAGGCCTTGATGATAATAGTCTCTGGTTGAAGGTTAGATATTATATATATTAGATGCTTGATTAACTTTGGAGACATAATATTCAAGCCTGATCTATTATCTTTGAGGATGCATTTAACTTTGTGTTGTGTTATAACAAATTCAATGTAAAATGGGTTATTATGGAGAGGTCCAATAGATGACATATCACTTTGGTCGAAGGTCAACTCTTAATTTGGGTCTAGATGTGCAACCAAAGATTGAAATTTGTCTAATGTAATGACATTGGGTACTTGGGATTGGCCTAAGAGTTCAGTAAGTATATTCTTATGGATGGTAGATGTACACAACAAGTCTAGAATATAGATTGTGTAGGTGTCTTTTAGAGTTGTTCCATAATATCATATGTGTTTTCCTTAATAGTGGTAGTTAGCTTACTCCTATCTGGTATAGTGTGTTGGATTGGTTCATTAGTAGGGGATTGTGGACTTGGGATGATAATTTTAGATCATCGAATTATAATTGTGCAATCTAGATTGGGTATAAGACCATCGTAACTAGAAGATGATGGAGATGGGCTAGAGAGGTTAATTATTAATTGGTAGTACACTTGGTTGCAGTCACAGGTCAATGAAGGGTTACTAAGATAGAGACCTAAGATGATAATCCTTAGTTGTTGTTGCACTTGGCTATGGTCATAGGTCAAGGAAGGATTACCAACATTGGTAGGCTAATGGCACTATTAATTAATGATCTTGGTATGTTGGTATTATATCTAGGATTGATGGTAATGGTAGATACATGACCACCTGTAATATGACCTACAAATTTATTATAGTCATGTGAAATTACGTGATAGGTCTATTGGTTATTAGGGTCATTCCAGCCTTAGTTATATCCATTTTGTGGTTGATGTTATTATTGTCATTGTTGTTGATATTATTATTTCTATTGTTGTTTTTATGGTTATGATATTCATTATTGTTTTTTTTTCATATTTTTATGTTGTGGAAAAGGATTTTGGTAGATATCTAGGTTTTTATTGGAAGTAGAGGCTCTATTATCCAACTGGATATCTCTATTTTCCAACATATTCTCAATGAGGTGCTTCAACTATACATAATGGTGTATAAAATGTCCATGCAATTGATGATATTCATATAACTCATGCTATTTATACCAATTTTGATAAGGTACTCATTCAAGAAAGTGTTTTATAATTGGCCAATGAATCATATTGGTTACAGCTAATTTGAAAAATATAGCTTCAATAGTCTCATCAAGTGTTGTCACCAAATCTCACACCCTAGAAGAGGTTGTTCACTCCTCTTCCAGATTTGGGAAACATGGGAAGTGTTGTCCATTTTATCCCACATATCAAGCTTCTACCTAGTTTAAACAGTTGTGTAGGGTCCAAATAGTTGATGAATAGACCAGGTGGTTTTAAAGTAGGCTTAATGTCACAAGTGAAGGGATCCAGGAAAGGTTTTCATGGTGTCAAGTAATTACAGGAATAGATATACAAAAGGCCTAATTTCATACTTTTCCAACCTTTGTATAATTTGGAACATTCATATTTCCTTTAGAGAAAATGTACAAGGCTTAATCCCCTCAAGATATTTTATTTTGTTCTTTTTTCTAAGTGTATTCTCTTTAGAATTTTTGGTTAAGAGTCGGGGAATTATTTCAGACTTTTTATCTGAAAAAAATTCCTCAAATGGGTCCTTTCTTTTTGAATTACACATTTTAGGATTTCTAAGGGGCACTTTTCCAAAGATAAAAACCTTTTCTTTCAGGAAAATTATCTGGGATAATTTTCTTGAAGGATAACTCTTCAATGAAATGGTCCTTTTCAAAATTCCCAAAGGAATTATTTTACAACAAAGTGTCTTGTACACTTTTTTTGAAGGGTAATTTACTCGAGAAAGGGCCTCCAAATAGAATTTCTAAATCATATATATCGAAGGAGTTAACCCAAAACATAAATCTTGAAGGGTACTTTTCCAAACAAGGTGTCCCAAACAATTTCCCCAAAGGGTACTTTCTTAGGGAAATGGTCTAGTGTGAAAATTTTGAAGGATATGTATCTCGGGGAAATGGTCCACTTAAAGGTTTCTAAAGGATAGTTTTCTTTTGGAAAGGGCACTTTTCAAAAGTTTAAAGGTTCAGTTTCTCAGGCAAGTGTCCTCCACATTTTCTCTGAAGGACATTTCTATACCAAGGTGGACTAAGTCAAAGTTCTAAAGGGAACTTTTTAGAGGGCAAAGGACCAAGACAAGGATTCTTTCAAACATTTTTTCAGCAAGAGTTGTTCAAGGCCAAGACAAAGCAAGTAATTTCCTTCATAGGAAGTGGCTAAGACAAAAATATTGAAAGAATTATCCAACAAAAGGGGTCCAAAATAAATATCTCATAGAATGGTGATCCAGATGGTGCATGAATGTCAAGTTCAATCCCCAGAATGTAACTGTTTAAATTCAAATGTCCCAAGGGTTAATGTGGTGTTGCCAAGTGGTAATATTGTGGGAGCTTAAGTCTATATCTAATGACATGTAGGTAATGATAGAGTCAGTGGGCCTAGATAGATCCAACAATGTGTGATCAATCTTACATTGAAGATCAATAGAGAGTGAGAGGTCAAAGGGTCAACAAATCTCAAGGATGAATGGGTGTGTGATAAGTGGCACAAGTGTATTTGACTAGTAGAAGACCAACAAGTTATGGATATCCATGCACAAGCAAATAAATGGAGCGAGTAGAGTTAATATGTCAATAAATCAAGTCAGATTTCAATAGCTAATGGGAAAGGACTGAGCTAGGAAATTTTTTTACTAAGGTTGATGGAGCATCTCAACTCAGGCAAAGAAAATAATATAACCCAAGTTGGTAGAAATACATAGAATTGAGCTCAAATACAATCTGAGTTGGACCAAAATGTGTAAAAAAGACCAAGCATTACCGACAAAGCTCCTTAAATTAAAAAATAGGTCTTTTAAACCTGATACAAAGCAAAGGTCGACAAAGTGGTGGCTAAATATGAAACTTTGGCTTGTGGTTTTACATCATAAAGGGATCCTTCTCTGATTGTGTTTGCCATTTTTGGATGGAAAAAGCCATATTTTCAAAGGGTGCCATGAAGGTAAATAAGTGGACCTAAACAGTTCATCTAATGGATCAACTATGTGAAAGTGAGCTTTCTCTCCATTATGCATGCCATGAGAACTAGTCAAGAGTAGTTAGCAACAAGACATGAGTCTAAATGATGGATTTGAGTATTGTAACTACACTGTTACCAAGACCTATCTAGAAACAACTTGATCCCACCATTGCAGCCACCATGGAGCATCACTAAGAGGATATTGTAATGATGTAAGAGAGATCAATCAAATGGTTTGAATGAGCATATTTCCAAAGGTAGTTGCAACTAATTTTCAAATGGTTTTTTGAACTCACTTGATTCCCTTTTGAGCACCAAAAACTTCCTCTCTCTTTCTCTCCTTTTCTATAAGTATAGCCTTTGAGCTATTATCTTCGATTCCTATCTAGGGCATGACTAGACTCTACCAAAATTGAGCCTTACAACCTCTTGAGATAAATAAGATGATTATTTTTAGATTTCATGATATTAGCCTAGTGTGTTCATGTTAGTTTGATTTGCATAAGTGGTAGAGCCTTCTCCCTTGCTAAGTCCTGATCTCACTTGGTTGGTATATTGCTTAGTTATGTAGGTTATGTTTAATTTTTGATTTCATTTGACTGAATCCAATAGTGGACATGTTGACCGAATTAGTTCCTTGAACTAGGCCTCTCCATCATCCCCTTAGGTATTATTCACTTGATGAACCTCTACATTAAATGTTGATGCATGACAAGCATTTGTAGTCATAGATCCGTTATTTGCTTTTATATCACTAGTATTTTAGAGGCTCAAGTATGGGTGGATGGACAATATTCATGATACATCACCACAAGTTAGATTAGGTTTACATTTATGCAACTCCTTATCCCTTTTCACCCCAACCAGTTTTTAGGTTTTAGAAGTAAATGTCAAAAATGATGCATCAGAGGAGCTAGCCTTGTTAAAAATCCTAGAGGCTTGGTCTATATATAGGCAACCCATAGCCTTAGATCATTCCCATGTTTCCCAAATCTAGAAGAGGATAGAACACCCTCTTCTAGGGTGCAAGATTTGGTGATAACAGTTCTAGCATGCCTGGTGGGACTAGGTCCAAGAGGGTGGAAAGATATTGGTGTGTCTTTCCTCTAATTAGCTTTTAGAAGTAAGCAAATTAGCACCAATGGTGACTCCAAATCAAGCTTTTGGTTATGATCAAACCAGCTATGTCTCATTGAAAATTTTAGTCATTTCTTACATCTCATTTGACATATGAGGTCAATATGAATAGTTTTGGTGAATATTCCTACTATCTAACTCCTTATTAGCAACTCTAATATAATCCTCATGATCTATATGAGTCTAATCAACCCTACCAAGATTTTTATCAAAGCTATGTGAAACCTTAGCAAGTTTTGCATGATCCTTATTATCAAAGTAATAACTCTTACCTTCTTCATGACCCTCACCAGCAATATGAGGACCTATTTTAGTCATATATACAGGTGTATTTCCCTAATCCTTTGTATGAACAACAAGCCCATCATAATATTGCTCCTCATCAACCTTATTGTGCACCATCTATACTAGCACTTAAACAAACTCTAATAAGCCTTAAAAAACATGCACTAGAGTTGAGCTTATAGAGATGTTATGGCCAAGATGTCCCTACTCATGTCATTCATCATGTGAAAGAGTCATTGTAGCAAATGAAAGCAGAATGGAAACCTATTAAGAGATCAAATAGGAACAATCTCATAAATGACATGATGAATATAAGGGGTTACATTTAAAACATTAAAGACAAGCTAAAAATATTTGAGGAATAACAGGTCAAACCTCACCAACCTTTTATGCCTACATATATACCACCTCAACCTTCTTATATGCCATCCATTCCTCCTCAAGATACCATTCCAAGTGATCCTTTGAATGTTCCAAGTTCTTCATATCTTCCTCAAACCTTTCCTTTTAGAAATATATCTAAGGGAGTTGTCAATGAAATGAAGAGATTGTTGTGGAACAACCTACTATTTGGGTCTAAGAATCCATCCTTCCTCAATAACCCCTTATGAAGTCCTTCAAGGTTCCAAGATGGAATCAAGTGGTGAAGTCCTAGGGTGGGCAAAGTAAGGTAGATCTAGATTTAAGGACCCAAGATAAAGAAGGATATGAACCTCTACAAACCTCTCTCATCCCTCTTTAAGGGTCTCATTGTATCCCTTACCTTTATAAAGACCCTAATCACCTTAAAGAGGAGTTATTTCAAGAGAATATTGATAAGCAAATCAAAGAGTTGGAGCTAAAAACAAGGAAAGAGGAGAACTAGGATTAAAAGGTGAAAGTAGAACCTATACCTTTCTCATCATGGAACCAAGTCATGCAGTCAAGTAAATCCAAGGTTAATCAACCCCTATCCCTCCCTCCTCAATAACCTAGGTCATTTCCATCTTAGAAATCCATTTAAAGTAGTAGACTAAAGGAGGAGGTGGTGATTACTGAAGTCAGACAAGAGACCTTGTAGCCTCCACTCCTTTCCCTTCAAAATCCTAGATCCTTTCCTTCATGGAGAGCCATTCAAGAGGCAAAGAATCAGGAAGAGGATGTGAAGGTGATCCAAGAAGAGCAACTTTAGGAGCAAAATTAGGTACCTATGGTAGCTTCTTTGGACCTTTCTCACTTTGTTAATTATTTTCAAGGATCTATAATGCCACTCTTTGAGAAAGAGCCTCTCTTTTATGATGCAAATAAAACATATGTAGCTAAAGAAGCAAGAATTTAATGTGACTTGAGTGACCAAGAAGAAGAAATCATGATTGGGACACCTCTTGGCAAGAAAAAATATGCTTCAGTTTTCCATGATGATGTAAAGATGGAAAAAGTGCAAGAGAAAGTTGAGGTAGAGGATGAAATACAAGTACATGAGGAAGAGGTTGCTGATGTGTTGGAGAAAGATGTCCCAAATGGACAAGTTGATGATGTTCTATGTGAGCTCCTTGATAACACAACAATTGTCATTTATCATGAAAGACAAGAGCTTACAAGAGAAGAACAAGCTAAAATAGAGAGCATTCTCAGTCATCAACTTGATATTGAAAATAAGGAAGTGTTGATTGAACAATTTGGGATGTCAAAATAAGGATCCCAACCTCATGTTTTTGGTCAAGAAGCTGATATGATTGCTTCTAAATTTTAGTTTGAAAAGGCTCCAATTGAAATGGAGCTTCATGAGAATAAATCTTCTAATTTGTTTGATATCTTACATTCAAGTTTTTCTTTACTTAAATGGGGTCCATTTCAAGATAAGAAGAGTACTATCATCAAGTAGGAGGTAGTTGTTCTCTTAAGAGATGACATGTTTGAACTTTTCAAACATGGTTATCAACTTTTCTCTCTAGCTTTAGAAATCTCTCTACTATTAGAAGCTAAGGAGTTTAAATGGCCTCAATAAGCCATAAGGTTAGGTTCATATCCCTTAGAGGTCAACCTCACAGATATGGCAAAAGAGATAGATCAAGCTGGTCTCTGTGCTCATGATCAACAGTTTAGGAATGAGACAGAACTGAAGTTGTTCCTATAAAGTCCAAAAATTTGGAAGTAATATGATTAGGTTTTGGACCCATGTTTACAATTCATGCACTTAAAATTGGCAATAGAGGAACCAATTGCTTCCCCAAGAAGACATGAGCATCCAATTTCTCATAGCTATAGAAGTGAGTTGACAATAAAAATCAAGTATGCTTCAAAGATCCAAGGTGCATAAAATAGTTTCCTATTTGATCCAAGTGGAAAATACCTGTAGATTGTAGCCATGTACATGTTAGAGTAATTTTCATGTTTTACTCTAAGTGTTGTTTCTAACACATTTGTTTGGTGTCCCTATTGTAGGTTAGTTTCCTTTCAATAAGTGCCTTGAGAACTCTATTCTATTTTTTCCCTTTTGGTCTTTGTTTTGTTTCAAGAAGTTAGAGTAGGATCGGTACCAGGTCAATATGTTGGATCCAAGTAAAGACTACATGCCCAATAGAGTAGACTAGGCACATGTTCTGAGTTCTTTTGCATAGGCAGACATGCAACCCCTATGAGTCGCCATAATTTTTGGCCATTTTGGCCCACATATCAAGCTTCTACCTAGTTTATATAGTTGAGTAGGGTCCCAATAGTTGATGAATGGATCAGATGGTTTTGAAGTAGGCTCAATGTCACAAGTGAAGGGATCACACCAAGGCTTTCATGGTGTCAAGTAGTTACAAGAATAGATCCAAAAAAGGCCTAAGTTTATAATTTTTCAACCTTTGGCTAAGTTGAAACATTCAGATTTCCTTTAAAGGAAATATACAAGGCTTAATCCCTTTGGGAGCTTTTGTTTCAGTCTTTTGGCTAAGTGTCTTCTCTTCAAACATTTTGTCTAAGTGTCGAGGAATTTATACTTTTTGTCTAAAAATATTTCCCTAAAGGGGTCCTTTCTTTTTGAATTACACTTTTCAAGATTTTTGAGGGGCACTTTTCCAAAGACAAAGACCTTTTCTTTCAGCAAAATTGTTTGGGATAATTTTCCTAAAGGATAACTCTTCAATGAAATGGTCCTTTCCAGAATTCCCAAAGGAATTATTCTACATCAAAGTTTCTTATACACTTCTTCTAAAGGATAATTTTCTTAGGAAAGGGCCTCCAAATAGAAGTTTTGAAGGATATCTTTCGAAGGAGTTAACCTAAAATAGAAATCTTGAAGGGCACTTTTCCAAAAAAAGTGTCCCAAACAATTTCCCCAAACATTAATTTCTTAAGGAAATGGTCCAATGTGAAAATTTTGAAGGATATGTCTCTCAGGGAAATGGTCCACTTCAAGGTTTCCAAAGGGTAATTTTCTTTTGAAAATGGCACTTTTTAAAATTCCAAAGGGTCAGTTTATCAAGCAAGTGTCCTCCACATTTTCTCTGAAGGACCTTTCTACAACGAGGTGGACCAAGTAAAATTTTCAAAGGGCACTTTTTAGAGGGAAAAGGATCAAGACATGGATTCTTTCAAACATTTTGTCTGCAAGAGTTGTTTAAGGCAAAGATAAAGAAAGCAATTTCCTTTGGAGGAAGTGGCTGAGACACAAAGCTTGAAATAATTATCCAATGAAAGGGGTCTAAAAGAAATAGTCCATGAATGGTGATCTAGATAGGTAAATGAACATCAAGTTCAAACCCCAAAAAGTAACCATTTAAATTCAAATGTCCCAAGGATTAACATAGTGCTACCAAGTGGCAAGATCATAGGAGCTTAAGTATGGACCTAATGGCATGTGGGAAAGGATAGAGTTAGTGAGCCCAGACAAATCTAATGGCATGTGAATAATCTTACATTGAATATCAATGGTGAGTGAGAGGTCAAAGGGTCAAGAAATCTCAAGGATGAATGGATGCATGACAAGTGGCACAAGTGCATTTAACTAGTAAAAGGTCGATGGCTTGTCGATATCTATGCACAAGAAAATTGATGGATTGAGTGGAGTCAATGTGTCAATGATCTAAGTCAGATTAAGATATCTAATAGGAAAGGACTAAGTTGGGGTATTTTTTTACTAGGGTTGATGGATTAGCTTGACTTGGGTAAATCAAATAATATGACCTGAGTTGGCAGAAATACATAAAACCAAGCTCAAATATGATTTGAGTTGGACCAAAATATGTAAAAAAGACCAAGCATTGCCAAAAAATCTCCTTAAAGGAAAAAATAGGTCTTTTAAACCTGATATAAAGCAAAGGTCAATAATTTAGTTTCTAAATATGGACCTCTAACTTGTGGGCTTTCATCATAAAGGGATCCTTCTCTGACTTTATTTGTCATTTCTAAATGGAAGGAGCCAAAGTTTCAAAGGGTGACACAAAGGCAAACAATTGGACCCCAATAGTTCATTTAATGGACCAACCACTTAAAAGTGACCTTTCTCTCCATTATGCATACCATGACAACTAGTCAGGATCAATTAGTAATAAGACATGATTCTAGATGATGGATCTGAGTGTTGTAACAACAATGTTACCAAGACCCAGCTAGAAACAACTTGATCCCATTGTTATAGCTACCATGGAGCATCACTAAGAGGATATTATAATAATGCAATGGACTGAGGGTGACCTAGATCAATCAAGTGGTCTAAATGAGCATATTTGTAGAGGTAGTTGTAATTACTTTTCAAATGGTTTTTTGAACTCACTTGATTCCTTTTTGAGTGCCAAAAACTCCCTCTCTCTTGCTCTCCTTTTCTATAAGTATAACCTTCAAGCTATTATTTTGGATCCCTATCTGGGGCATGAATATAATATTTGAATATTGATCCTTGTAACCTCTTGAGATTAATAAGATGACTATTTTTATATTTCATGATATTAGCCTAGTGTGTTCATGTTAGTTTGATTTGCATAAGTGGTAGAGCCTTCTCCCTTGTCAAGTCCTGATCTCACTTAGTTGCTAGATTATCTAGTTATGAAAGTTGTGTTTAGTGTTTGATGTCATTTGAATGAAGTGATTAGTGGACATGTTGGCTGGATTAGTATATTGAACTAGGCCTCTTCATCATCTCCTTAGGTTTCGCTCACTTGATGAACCTCTACATGAAATGTCGATGCATGACAGGGATTGGGAGTCATAAATCTTATTATTTGTTTCTATCTAACTAGTGTTTTAGAGGCTCAAGTATGAGTGGATGGATAATCTTCATGGTGTATCACCATAAGTTATATTAGGTTTACATGTATGAAACTCCTCCCTTTTTACCCCAAACAGTTTTTAGGTTTTATAAGCAAAGGCCCAAAATGATGCATTAGAGGAGATAGCCTCATTAAAAATCCCAAAGATATGGTCTAGATATAGGCAACCCATAGCCTTAGACCATTCCTATGTTACCCAAATATGGAAGAGGATTGAACACTCTCTTATAGGGTACAATATTTGGTGACAACAAGAACACTTCTAGGTATGTGGGTGTACCTATAGTGGAAGTGAGCCTCTAAATTTTAAGGACTAGCTCCCTGAATGTATCTTGAAGTGATTTCACCTATGCTAATGATTTCTCATGGTAAAAGAGTTATAAATTGCATGAAATAAACCTAATCTAAGGTGGTGATACACCAAGATATATTCCATATGACCATCATACTTTCTTGCACTAAGAAACAAGACACACAAGCTAACTTCTAAGTCTTATGGATCTTAACATGAGTATTTCAATATGGAGGTGAGATGTATGAGATCTATCTAAGGTAAGCAAACCATAGGCCAATTGTAGGCACTAAGGCACACTTTACACTTAAAATATTGGCTCATACACTTTACAACACTTCATATGACCTTTTATAACATAAACTCTTGCACAAACATGAAAGGATAAGGGAATAAAGGATAGTGAATACTCACTTTACATCACCATACATCACTTGCACATTTAGACAATTACTTAAGAACTAAAAATCAGATTTGCATTAAGGTTCAAAGGCAAAATATGATGTCATTCCAGTAGGGATTTACCATATATAGAGTGGAACTTCTTTACAATAGCTCAAGATCTATACTTATAGAAGAAAGGCCACAAGAGAAAGGGAGCCTTGGAACTTAAAAGGGGAATTAATCAGTTCAAAACCATTTAAAAAGTGATTACAACTACCTCTAAAAATATGCCCATTCAAATAATTTTATTGATCTAGGTCACCCCAATTTTTTGTATCATTAGATATCTTCTTAGTGATGCTCCATGGCAGATACAACGATAAGATCAAGTTGTTTCCAATTGGGTCCTAGTAATAGTGTAGTTACAACACTCATATCCATCATTTAGAATCATGTCTTATTACCAACTGCACCTAACTTGTTGTCATGGTGTTTATAGAGGAGAGAAAGGTCACTTTCAAGTAGCTCATCCATTCAATGAACTATTGAGGTCCATTTGTTTGCCTTCATGGCACCCTTGGAAATATTAGCTCTTTCTACTAGAAATGGTGAACATAGTCAAATAAGGATCCCTTTATGACACAAAATTACAAGTTAGAAGTCCATATTTAACCACATGGGTGGTCCCTTTATGTTCTCTATAATTGATTGCATCATATTGATGGCTCCATGGAATTTCAAAACCCTATTATTTCTATTGAAAATGGCTTTGATTTGAATTTCATCAAAAAACCTTGAGCTCACCTTTACTCTAATTGGCTATCAAAAATTGACTAAGCTCATTGACACTTTGACTCAGCTCGCTCCATTGGATTTTCCAGGTCTAAATGAGCACAATCCCTCGTATCTACCTTTGAATTGCCAAATGTGTCCTCACTTATGCCATGTGTCAAATGCATGTTAATCCTAAAGATCCTATTATTAGTCTATAGATTCATGTGCTTATGACACATGTTGATCTCTCAAGTTATCTAACTATTTGACTGATCTCATGCTATTGGATCTCCTTTTCATGATTGAGCATATGTTGTTAGATCTTTTAAAAACCTTGATCATTAACTCTGACCAGATTATGCTCATTGGGTCTCTATTTGACAAGCTCTGTAAATGTGACACTTGTCACTTGCACACTCACTCAGAGCTCATTTTGAAAATTTGACTTCATCATGATTTGTTAGATCATCTACATATAATGAAGCATGTGTTGTTGATTTTTTTAGGACCCATAGTTTGAAATATAACAACTAGTTTATATTCAAGCTTAAACATGATGTTAGCATGAATGTCTCACTACATAGGTCCAACTTTAAAAGCTCCTAACTTGAATCAAAAATCTCATGCGGGTCTAAATTTTTTTGAGGATGATCCTGGCATGTAGAAATATAATTTTTCATGATCCACTGGTCATGTGAGGATTTTTGAGAAAAGATAAAAATTGGACATATTGGTTGTTCCACTTACTCTTGCATGATGTCTTGGTGACGAATGAGCTCAAATGACTATGGAGAACTTATCAAAAATGCTTAGAATCTCAACTTTTCACATGTATAACTCTATTTACGCTTTGATGGACTTAGACTTGGTATATAGAAACTTGAGACTAAGGTAAATAAACCCATGTGGTCACCTTCCTTTTTAACTATCACATGTGTGAGATATATCTTCATGAATATGCTCACTCAGATCTACTAGAACTTTCTTGAAAATGGCTAAGTATGGGAAAACAAGTAAAAAGTGACTAAGGAACCAACTTAGGACCTTTGTAACTTTTGATGCGCTTATGTGAAAGACCTAAAATTTGGTGCATATGAGCTTGGTATAAAATTTATCAAATACATATGACCAATTTCTCTAGACTTGTCCACATGTGTGAGATTTGGCCTCAGTAAATTACCCACTTGTACTTCTTACCACTGGACCCAAAATGCCTAGGTGAACACAATGAAGAACCAAATGAATACCAAGATCTTCCTAAGTCATTCCAAGTACTCCTAACATCCCATAGGGTCTTTAAAACATTCTCCATGGCATTAAAAAATCCCCCTATAAAACATTTTGGCAATAGGGGGTTGACCCATTTTGGCCTGTGGAAAAAAATAGTCAACATTCTTGGTGATTTCCCAGGGATTGCATGCTTGTATATGCAAAAAGAACCCAAACCAGTTGCCTAATCCTATCCAATGGGATATAGATTCACATGTATAGTAGGTTTGGCATATAAAAAGCCTTGAACAATACACAAAAAATAAGGGAACACAAAAAGAAGCAACACACATGACGAGAACAACATGTGATTCATAAGCACTTATTGAATAGAACACAACAAAAAAGGAAACACGCACCTAAAACATGGACAACAAACAAATGTGCTAGAAGCAACACTTAGAGGAATTGAATAGAACTAATTTAACATATACAACCTAAAACCATGAGTGCCTTTCCTCCTGGATCAAAAGAAAGTTTGATAATTTTCTTGCATCATGAGATGAGGGATTGAATGAGGTAGGAAAGTCCTTAAATCTTGGTCTTGATGCCTACTTCTTCTTTGTTACAACTATTAGCCTCTTTAGCATGATGTTTAGTAAGAATCAAGTAGCTCCAAATAGGTCAATGCTATGCATCCAGACAACCTCAACCTTTTCATATGGTTCCTCAGTTATGACCTTTAATGGTGGTTAAACAAGGATTACCTTCTTGATATCCATGGTGATCTCAATAAGATCGGGTTTATCTTTAGCTAAAAGTTCCTCATTCTCATCAAGGAGCTCTGAATAGTCCACCCAATCTTGTTCATTTTCCTGCATCGCAAATGTTTCCTCCACCTTCTTATGCACTTGACCCTCAACTTGGAAAAGATCTTCAAGCTCTTGAAATAGCTTTATTTGTAGTTGTTAATCATCATTGATAGAACATGCTTGATGTTTGAAATCATCAAGCTTCTCTTCTTAATTGTCACATATCTATGAATATGGATAAATACTAGGGGGTCCCTCAACTATTCTTGAGGAAATTCAACCTCCACCTTGCCCTCACTTTCCATGTCTACAACATCTTGGACAATAGCATCACCAAATTTCTCTATCATAATAAATTCTTGATCAACAAAATGATCTTCATCTTTACGCTTGAGATGGTCATCTACATCTTCATGATTGGACAAGGAGTCTTCCTCAAAAGCCTCTCCCTTCAAGTCTTTGCCACATTTCTCATGGACAGCTGTAAAAGAGTCTTTAATATGTTCCTCTTAACTCAAGAAGGTAGGATTTCCCTTTTGTTCACCATGGGGGGTCCCTATGGTAATTTATTCCTCATATCCACTTATGGCATATTTTTGACCAATTGTGACTTGGGCTTTTTCCTCTTCATTTGCTTCCCTCAAAATGGGCTCCTCCTCAGGAAAGGGTGAGGTGGAAGGTTGATGTATAGGCTCATGTGAAGGAGATGGGATATGAAGTGTAGTGGAAGGTTGGTGAGTTGGAGATGGAGTTTGAGGGGTAGGAGAGGGCTTATTAGTGATTTAGGAAAGAAGAAATAACTAATAAGCTCATAGGGAAGTGACTTCATGGGTTGATTGGAAGGAGAGACACCTACATAATTAGGAGTTGCATCTTGCCAATAGCTTTCTTAAAATTCTTCAATAGTTACATGTTGATTTTTTATCTCTTTATCCTCCCATGTACTTAGCCTCTTTATTTAGAATTGAAGGCACTTCTTTGCTAATTCCATTTATTCCATGATCTCCCATTGATTTCCTTCTAGTTATTCAAACATCTTCAAAGTTTGCATATGACTTTGGAAAACATTTCTCAACCATTCCATGAGATGATCAAGGAGTATATCATACTCATCATCCCATGTTATCATTTCATCTTCAATAACTAGTAAATGTGATATGGATGCCAACAAAGACATGATATAATATGTAAAAAATGGAGGAGGTTAATGATGAGGATCAAGACCAACTTTACTTGTTGCATTTTAGCCCATAGGAATCTATATCTTGCCTTGTAATACCTTGATATAGAGTCCATAGAAACATCTTATTCCTCATGAAAAGATTCATAGGATTACTCTTGAGGTTCATGGGTACCATGGTATGGTCAATAGGGTTCATATTGGGACTAACAGGGAGGCATTTATTATTAGGTTTCTCAATAACCTTCCCCATAGGGTTGTTTAATAATATGGTTATAGGGTCGACATGGCTCATAGGAGTGATAGCCATTTTGATAGGGCTGTTGGGTAGTATATTGTGGTTCATAGTAAGGCTAGTAAGGAGTTCCATGGTAGGGATATTCACCATGGTTATTCATGTCAACCTCATGCATCAAGGGAAATATAAAAATTGATCAAAACTTTAATAAGATATACCTAGGATGCTTATAACCAGAAGCTATCATTCAGAGTCATCATTGGTGTTGGATTGATTGCTTCAAAAAGTTGATAGAGGAAAGACACACCAATAATCTTTCCATTCTCTTGGACCTTTATCTCATTGGGCATGCCAAAAATATTTTCATCAAATCTTGCACCCTAGAAGAGGGTGTTCAATTCTCTTTTATATTTGGGTAACATGGGAACACTTTCAAGTATGTGGGTGTACCTATAGTGGAAGTGAGCCTCTATATTTCAAGGTCTAGATCCCTAAATGTATCTTGAAGTGATTTCACCTATTCTAATGCTTGATCATGGGAAAAGAGAAGTTGCATGAAATAAACCTAATCTAAGGGGATGATACACCAAGATGTATTTCACATGACCATCATACTCTCCTGCACTAAGAAATGAGACACACAAATTAACTTCTAAGTCATATGGATCCTAACATGAGTATTTCAATATGGAGGTGAGATGTATGAGATCTATCCAAGGTAAGTGAACCATAGGCGAGTTGTAGGCACCAATTCTCATTATACACTTAAAAGATAGGTTCATATACTTGATAACACTTCATATGACTTGTTAAAATAGAAACTCTTACACAAACATGAAAGGATAAGGGAATAAAGGATAGACAACAATCACTTTGCATCACCATACATCACTTACACATTTAGATAATTTCTCAAGAACTAAAAACTAGATTTACAGTAATGTTCAAAGGCAAAATATGATGTCATTTCTAGCAAGGCTTTGTCATACATAGAGTGGAACTTCTTTACAATAGGTCAAGAGCTATACTTATAGAATAAAGGCCGTAAGAGAAAGGGGGCCTTGGCACTCAAAAAGGGAATCAATTAGTTCAAAACCATTTGAAAATTAGTTACAATTGCCTCTATAAATATGTTCATTCAAACCATTTGATTGATCCAGGTCACCCTAGTCCATTGCATCATTACGATATCTTCTTAGTGATGTTCCATGGTAGCTATAATGGTAGGATTAAGTTGTTTCCAATTAGGTCCTAATAACAATGTACTTACAACACTCAGATCCATCATTTAGAATCATGTCTTATTGCCAACTACTCATGATTGGTTATCGTGGCATTTATAAATGAGAGAAAGGTCACTTTCAAGTAGCTGGTCCATTCAATGAACTATTAGGGTCCATTTATTTGACTTCATGTCACCCTTTGAAATATTATCTCCTTACGCTAGAAATGGAAAACATATTCAGAAAAGGATCCCTTTATGATGCAAATTTACAAGCCAGAAGTCCATATTTAGCCACATGGATGGTCCCTTTATGTTCTCTATGCTTGACTACATCATAGTGACTATTCTATGGTGTTTGAACTAGCTTCAATGGAATTAGGATAACTCTATAAAACCCTATTTCTTATATCAAAAATGGCTCCGGTTCAACTTCTATCAAAAACCTTGGGCTTGCCTTTGTTCCAAATGGTTGTCAAAAACTGACTAGGCTCGTTGATAATTTGACTCAACTCACTCTGTTGGATTTACTAGGTCAAAAAAAGTGTGAGCCCATAGATCTACCTTTTAATTGTCAACCTTTTCCCCACTTATGCCATATGTCAAACGTGCATTAATCCTTAAGATCCTACTATCAATCTATAGCTTCATGATCTTACACCATGCATCAATCTCTCAAGTTGTCTGACTATTTGACTTATCTCATACCATTAGATCTCCTTTGCATGATTGAGAATGAGATGTTAGATCTTCTAACAAGCTCAATCATTAACTCTGACCATCTTACACTTATTGGGTCTATGTTTGACAAGCTATATAAATGTGACACTTGTCACTTGCATGCTCACTTAGAGCTCCTTTTGATAATTTGACTTCATCATGCTCTATTAGATTGTCTACATATGATGAATCATGGGTCATTGATCTTACCGAAACCCATAGTTTAAAATCCAACAACTAGTTCATTTTCAAGCTTAAACTTGATGTTAATGTGAATGTCTCAATACACAGGTCTAACTTTGAAAGCTCCTAACTCGAATCTGAAAGCTCGCATGGGTCTAAATTTTTTTTAGGATGATCATGGCATGTAGAACTATAATTGCACATAATATACTAGTAGTGTAATGATTTCTTAGAAAAGACAAAAATTTCATAATTTGGTTGTTCCACTTGCTCTTTCATAACGTCTTAGTGATGGCTAAGCTCAAAAGACTAAGTATGGGGAATTTAGGAAAAATTCTTTGAATCTCAACTTTGTAAATGTATAACTCCATTTATGCTTTGATAGAGGACCTTGGAATTGACACATATCAACATGGGACCAAGGTAAACACACCCATGTGGTCACCTTCCTATAGAACTGCTACACATGTGAGATATAGCTTTATGAAGATACTCACTTGGCTTTGCTAGAACTTTCTTGAAAATGGCTATGGGAAAATAAGCAGAAAGTGACTGAAGACCCAACTTTGGACCTTTGTAACTTTTGATGCTCTTAGGTGGAGGAACTAAGATTTGGTGCATATGATCTTGGTATAAAAGTGAACAAACCCATATGACTAATTTCTCTTGACTTATCCAAACATGCGAGATTTGGCCTCAACAAACTACACACTTGTACTTTTTACTACTAGACCCAAAATGCCTAGGTAAACACATATAAAGAATTGGTTGAATACAGGAGTTTCCTAAGTCATTCTAAGCACTCTTCACATTCTATAGGGTCTTTAAAACATTCTCCATGACATTACAAAATCCCCCCATAAAATATTTTGGCTATAGGTGTTGACCCATTTTGGCCTATGAGGAAGAATGGTCAACACCAAGGCCATAGAAGACTCTAGGAGTGGGTTTTCTTCTTGGAGGAGGGGTTTACAAAGGTGGTGGTTGTAGTATTTGAGGATCTAGCCTAGGTTAAGCCATAGACTATGTTTTTGGGATAGGCTACATTTGTGGAGTAAACCAAATTTATGGGAGAGGCTGAGTAGACAATGTTTGCACCATTTGAACATTACCAATAACATTCTTGTTATAGTTTTACGGCTTAGGTTTTTCATAATTATTAGCCTGAGTGGGTGTAGACACTTGAATTTGGATTGGGCTAGGGCCCTAACTTGGGCCTAAATTTTGGTTTTAGATCTAGTTTTGGTCTAAAGAAGATAACTTAATAATATCTTTATGAATTAGGGATTTTTAATCTGTATACCTTTCTCAATGATCTCCTTAAATGTGTGAGCACACTAAAGCTCCAAGTGATAATATATTTCATTATGTAATTTTTTTGTAAATTTAGTTTCCAATTATTTATCTACTAGATTATAGGTAAAGAGACTAGCAAGCACTCTCCATCGTTATAAGTAGCTTGCAAATCTCTCACCAACTTTTTCCTTGGCCTAACTCAAATCAACTATTGAAATATCATGCTCAATATTGTAGGATAAATGTTGTACAAACTTATTTTAAAGATCATCAAAGTCATATATTGAGTTCTTTGACAACTTAAGAAGTCATTTCAAGGCTTGTCCAGCTAGACTCCAAGGAAAAATAACTAGGTAGATGTCACTATAGGCCACTAGATATAAAGTGACAAAAAACTCTTTTAAATTATCCCTAGGGTCTCCTTTACCCTTGTATTTTTCAAATTTTAGAGGCTCATAACTTGAAGGAAATGGTATTTAGAGATACTCCATTTTAAATGAATATGATCACACATCATCCAATTTGAACTTCTTAGTTTATTTTTCCATTTGAATGGATATAATTGCATCCTTCATCTATTGCATCTCTTAGGCTAAAAACCTTGATGGCATAGTTGGTTGTGGTTGTGGTTGTGGTTGGGTGATAAAAGGTGGATTACCTTGACTAGGGTATAATGAAAGAATGGAGTATTTTGGAATGTTGGTTTGATGGATCAATCAACCAATAATATGCATCTGTGTATTGGGATTAGACTGATAATACTGCATACATTGTTGGTAAATATTTTGGTTTAGATTCATAATATGGCTTTGAGTTGGAGGGAATTTATGTTGTAATGGAAGTATGTGGCCTTGTGTAAGGTATTTTGCCTATTGATTTTGAGTAGGAACTTGTTACCGATTAGTTGAACCCAACTATATGAATGGTACTTGTTGTTGACTACAAATCTATCTTTAAATATGTGGCACATGTTGGATAAAATGCAACTATTGCCTAATAGGTATTTATGCTACATTGGAACCTATTTTCTAAAAAAACACCTATTGTGAATTGACTGCTTGTTGGGTGTTTAGTGTTTATCATTGACCAATACGAACACATTGTTAACTAGACAATGTTTGTGATTTTGTGTTTCTATTATGGTGGAGCATGTGTTGCTACCTATTGAGGTGGTGTAGTGTTCTACCTTTGTTTGGTTGGTAAGTTGTTTTATGTCTATGGCCACAAAATATTATTCATCACCTGTTGAGGTGAGGTGACATTCACCACTTATTGGGTAAAACATTAGGTTGTACCTGGCTACTTATCACCTGCTAATAAGTGCCTGAAGAAGCAGCTAGTTGAGGAGTGGGATTAACCTACTATAGTTGGTAAGTAGTCATTTCTTCCCCCTATTATTTTGAACCACTCATAGTATTAGCAATAGGCACTTATTATTATGTATTATTAGGTGGAGCATTTAACCCACCTTGGTCTAAATTGGGAGACACTTGTGTGTTATCCATTGTGTTTGGCACATGTCTTGAGTAGAATCCACAGCCACTTTGTCAATGAATGGGAAATTAAGTACTTTGGGTAAATGTATCCACACTTGAATTAGCATGAACCAATTAATCAATTGACATTAATGTTGAAGGAGCTATCTCTATAACTAAGATATCCAATATAGCCATAGTGTTGAAATTCCACACTAGATTAAGATAAGTCTAATATGTTTGTTGTATTTTCATGAATTGGTCCACCATGGGGCCTTTTCCCTTTATAATCACATTCAGATCTTAGTTTGGCATTGACACAACTGCTTGATGGTAACTAGTAGAGGCATGTTCGATGGGTCTATTATGAGGTACATTACAAGGCACTCTGACTAGACTAGGTATATTTTCATGGGAAAGGTCATCCAAAAAATTGGCTCCTACCTCTACGACCCAAACCAAAACCTCATCCTTATTTTCAATTAAGTGATGATTGAATAAGTATGGATCATAGCTTGTTGGCATGGTAACATAGTAAGGTTTTTGTTGGACTTATTTGATAATAGATTGCACATTAGCAAGGTATTAAGTCATATGTTCTTAATCCTAACCTAGATAGAGAGGTGTGCTAACCAGGTATTATGATAATGGATCTTGCCCTTGTTCCACATATTTAGTAATGTAAGGGGGATATGGATCTATCTCACAAAATACATCATCCCTATATGGATCTTGAATAAAGGGATCATTCATGAGTATGCTTTCATAATTTGAATTATACATGGTCCCACTACATGTGTATTAAGGCATATCTAAACCCATGACTAACATCTCATCATGAAAAGTTCTAAAGTTCGTAAAACACTTGAAATGTGGTCAAAAACATATTGGTCGATGCTTATAAATGTATTGAAACTTGGTCTAGATAGAAAATTTGGTCTATTGTAGTGAATGGTTTAAACTTGACCTAAAATTGATCTCTTCTCAAAAATTATCAATAGAAATTTGGTCTCAAATATCTCCAATACTCAGGTCTTTCACACAAATGGTTAAATGAAAGGCAAATTTGAATCCTGGTCTTGGCATAATGCTTTGAAAAAAATCTAATCTAGGTCTAAAATGAAAAGTGTTAGGTCTTTGGTAAAAAATCACAAAGCTAGACTTTGAAACAAACTAAGTCGAGGTAAAAACTTGCAATTAATCTAACTCTAAGGCAAACAATTTGAAACACTTTAACTCAATCTTGACACATGGATTTTAAAACAAACATGACCTTGGTATGAAGTATTCACTCTAGGCACATGCCTAAAACTAATTAGGAAAGTAAATCTTAAGTAATTAAAATAAGTGTGATGAGTAAAGAATTCAAGCCCAAGTGATAATCAAGGCTTCAATGTAAACTAATTATGCTTAGAGTTATACTTAAAAAGTGAGTTTTGACCTTAATTTAAGGCAACAAATCATCTCAAGGCACACATAAATAAACCACTTCCTAGATCTAGGCAAAGGGTCTTTAAATCAAGCAAGGAATCGGTCTAAGTTACATAATTCAAAGTTAATAGGTAAACACCCAAGCCAAATTTAAGCAAGACCAAGGTGTAGACCAATCAATTTTGAATTTAAATTTTGTAAGACAAAGTGTAGGTAAAGTTTTTATGCCTTGATCTATCTCTCAAGCATTGGTATGTGGCATAAAATTAGAGTGAGGAACACTTGGTATGGCAATAAATTTCATGGCAAGTGGGGTTGACTAAAAATTTATAAGTTTCAAAATACTCTAGATGGTCGCAAGTGTGGCTAACACATGGGTGCAATCATGTCTATTAGGTTTATACCTGCTAACTTAATATGTAAAGGTTTATTCCTTTACAAAGTGGCACTATTCATGTACTACTTAGTGGAGTTTGATATTTAACAAAACCTAACCTAGGTTTTTGTTAGGATCGAAGAGGCTAGTCGTTTAGCCCTCTAGTAATCCCATTATTATGTAACCTAATTTATTTAACCCGTTATGAAGTGGGGTTGGTACTATGCTAGGAGATGAAACCCTATATCAATGTACCCCTAAATAACTTATAAGGAGGCTATGAACTCCTACCCATAAGCTAAATATAATAAAATAAATAAATGAAGAGTGGAAAGACTTTAGAGGTCATTTATAGATCATCCAAGTCACTCAAAGCTTAGGGATATCATATGTGACATTATTTTTGACAAGACCTAACAAAAAAGGAAATAAATCAAGTACTTGTGGTCACCTGAGTTCCTTAAATGGGATGGGATAGAGCATACATGCTATAGTTTTTGTTTTCTAAAAACAAAGAATTTAATCTATGCAATTTGAAACTAGTTAAAGAACACTAAATAATTGAAAAAGCCCTTAAGAGATATAACTAAAATGTAGGTTCTTTTTAATAAAAAGAACTTTAAACGTGATTTAAAACTTTGGCCCCTTGGCCTTGTTTACACTTGTAAAAACTTTTAAATGCTAAAAGATAAATTTGTTAAGTGATTTTTAGCACCTTAACCAAATGTGGATAAATTTTAACTTTTATTGTGAATTTTAATTTTGTAAAAGAAAAAATTAATTTAAAAACACTTAAACTTTTTTTGTTTGGCTTTATTCTATGCAAACAAGGTTAGTGGATTGATTTGTGATTAATCCAAGGTAAAAAATCTACAAGTTAGCTCAATAAGACACAAAAATATCTCTTTGGAATGATTTCGTAATTACATAATGATTATTGTAGACCCTTAGTTTTTTTCACTTTTGTGCCTAAATCGACATTCAACCCAATTTCTAGTAAACAACATAGTTTAAACATAGGAATCACTTGAATTACCCAATTTCATCTATGTAGGAGATTTAATTATTTAAAATCATGACAAGGCTATCTTATTTGGTGTATTACCTTGTATGCATAAAAAATCTAATTCAATTTTAACCCTAGTCAAATTATGACCTAGTAATTTGACACTTTTAACTTATCAAGCTATCAATTCATAAGATTTAAAATAATTGTTAAAAGCCAAAAATCACTAATAAATATTAATTAACTTGCCTAACCAAAATTTTCAAATCAAATTAGTGAATTTCATTTACTAAAAAAATAATTTGTAGCCAAATATGAAATCAAAGGTCAAAGGAGCTAATAAAGTGATTTATTATTTCTTAAATATTCCAAAATTATGAGTCACAACCTCATAAATATCTAAAGTAAATTTTCATGCCTCACAAATATCTAAAATTGAGGTGTCAAGATTTCATGAGTGTTTTGACTGAACCCAGGGTTAGACTAATTCAACTTAGGTTAATTTAGATTCAACCCAAGTCAAAATTTAACCTAACCCCCCTAGGGTTAGAGTTAGTTCTTTGACCTATAAATAATATGCAAACACTATATGTTAACAATATTTTGTGTGTAAGTTTATTCTATTAAAATCACCTTTTTAAGCCTTTGAGAATAGTGTTATAATGCCCAATTTATGCCAAGCTTCACACCAAGACACAAGTGACTATTGGAGAGATACTACCACCATGAAAGAGCATTTCTAGAAGACTCTAATCATCATAGATTGAGCATAAACATATTTATGCCAACAATTAAGCATTAAATTTGATAAAGGAGGTAATAAATTTATATTATCTTTATCTCTATTTTGTGATCTCACTTGTTATAATCTCCCTAGTTCTTAAGCAAGAGTGTGTATACCTGGTGTATTGTTATACTTAGTTTTTGTCATTTGGACAAATAAGGGACTAATTTACATATTATTTACTCTTATAACACCTAAGGTACATAATGACACACCCAATGGGACCACACATCTTGTATGGCCAAGGAAAATGATATACTAACCTCAGTTTTACTAACAAATGAATTTAATTCTTTAAGATTAGAGTTTTAACCTTGAAATATCTGTCATTCTACTTTTTGAGTTAATGACAACTTCACCCTCTATAATAGTGGATTTTTTAGTCCTATTATATTATAATCAAAATGACTGAAGGGGGGTGAATCAATCTTTAAAACTTTTCAATCAAGTTCACTTAAGCATTTATGAATCATTCAAACAAACATATAGATATAGCAAGCATAAGCAACTATCCACATAAGCATGAAACAAAAGAACAAATCATGTATGTGGGAAACCTTCAAGGAGAAGAAAAACCAATGATATTTAAAAATTAACTATATTCATATAAGAAAAAAATCAAATTTAGTGAAGCACCAACTCCATATGGACCACCAACTCCAACTAGCCAAGCACCCACTTGACTAAGATTTAGCAAGCACCTACTTATAAGGAGGAACCAACCCTTAGATGACTCAGAACCAACTCAGTCACCTAATTTTTTTGATTACCTTCAAAACATTATGTTTCTCAACTAATAGATAATGACCACCTCTTCAACTCTTCACACTCTTATCCCTCTCAAACTGTCTTTTAGACCTCTTTGCTTGATTAGGTCTCTTCAAGATTGATTAGGTCATATGACCTTGATCTTCATATGTAGACACACTTTCAAATCTTTATTAAATATCCTATACACTCTTTTAATTGTCTACATGACCTATTTCTGCTCAGCAATGTGTTATTTCATTTGTTTGCCCTCTTCTTACTTCACACATAGGCCTAAAATTGCCTTGCTCATATACATCTTGTTCAGCCACACACACTTGATCAGTTAGATTGGCCACATAATAAACCTTAGAACACATTACAATCAAGAATAAATCATTACATTAGGTTGTCCATAACTCAAATAGACCAAATCCATCTTTAGATCTCATCGAGACCTAATTCCATTAGGCCTACTTTGGGACACATTACACTTTGACTTCCTTGGAACACTTTCAAACTCCACACATGGTAGGAACATATCATATAAAAATTGAATAAGGCTTATCCAACATCCTCCAATGACCATGACATTTTTTAGGTCCAACCACCAGTTGAAACACTTCATTAACACTATTCATATTAGGCCTTTAAACACAAAAAAAAGTATATCTTGAAAAATTGAGGATAATACATCATTTAGCCACACAACCATGATAATAAATCAATTATATAGAACTTTCATGACTTCAAAAATATCACCATATGCATTATACACTTCCACTCAAGTCATAGAGCCTCAAAAACATCTATGTAACTTACTCAAAACTCTTAGTTTTTCTCAAAGACCAATCATGATGACTCAAACCTCCAACACCTATATAGACACTTTAAAATACTTACAATGCATGAAAATGATCCTCTAAAATTTCTATACCATTTTCAAATATAAACATCATATGGTTTGGTGGCAACTATTGGTCTTATAAACCAATTTGTTGACCTCACTACATACAAACCTCATTGAGTTAGACAAGCCATCTTGGCTTCATCATTTTCACCACTATACCTGAATTCTAAGATTTATACCAAGAATGAATAAAACATACCAGTATCCAAAAATATCTTCATGTACTTGGTTTTAACATTCTATCATGATAACACATTCTAATTCATCTTCTCATTGTTGCCTGGATTTCTCATTATTTGCACCATTATGCCTATTAGTGACTAACTAACTTGAATGACCATTTTAGCACACTTGAGGGCTATAACCTATCTATAAAACTTCATAAACATGATACATTACTCTTTACCTTTTTCCTCCATCCATTTTCTTACTATGTCTAATGCAACTTTTGTCTTTTATAGTGAATTCTTCAGAAATAAGCCTATAACTCAACATTTTCTCTCTCCTCTCTCTAAACAATACCACCTAGAGGTAATTGGGAGAGTCCAATACAATATAAAATATATGACCTAAACATAACAATCCATTTTGGGCATTTTTTTATCAACATATTCAATACCAGGTCCTTATTAAGGTTCTAAAAGGGTTAGTGATCATTTATAAAGCATAGCCCCTCAATCCAAAAACTAATTCCTATAATTTTGAACTAGGAACCTTCTCCATATACCATTAACTTATTATGTTCCCATTTAAATTTTTAATGAGCTTATGATCATAATAAAATTATTTTTCAATTGAGAACCCTTCATTCTAAGCACTTGAGAGACCTCCAAACAACTTTTCATGCCTTGTCCTTCACACTATGATGTTAAACTATATGAACAAACTTGAAACAACATACCTCACCTCTTAAAATTCTTATATGATCTCCAAAACCTTTAAATATGATCATGACCCTGAATTAGGCCATGCTCTCTCTTTGCTCTCTAGACCTTGACCTGCAAACCATGTTAGGCTTAAAAGCTAACCTTCATGCATCTTTCCATGCACTCTCCACCTCACTCACATACCCAAGAAACCTCTATTATTCTTAATCACTACCATATATACTTCATATGCCTTGATGATAGATCATGATACCTCATTAGGCCAGGTAGGATCTAAAAGAGGTTTAGATGCATACCTAGACTAAAAGTCCTACCCCTGTAGGTTCACCCTAAAACTCTCATGAGTGTTACAATTCTTCACATACATGATAAAACAACCTCATACAAACACTCATGCCTCTCATGAGTGTTTCATGTGCACTTATCTCACCAAGCCACCATGTTTAAACCTTCTCATAAGGTCTCTTTATGCCATGATTAGGCTTAGGATACTTAAGCACTTGATGCCTTGACCTATTCCTTCAATGTCATGACCTCAAAAAAACATCAAAAAAGTAGATATAAGACATTACATCTCACTTATATCACTACACCATTATTTTTATTATGAAATCAATCTTCTATATCCTCATACAAATCTAAAACCACATGATCAAGATTCATATGACTAGACCTCTTTCTTCCATGTACCTAAATACCTTTGACACCTTGACATGTGCCTTCATGCAACCATAAGACATTAGTTTCCTTCAAATTCTCTCTTTCCTTCAAATTATCTCTTGTAACAGGCTTCCTATGCAGACAATAGTTGTCTTCAAACATCTTCCATGACCTGTACCTTGATATCAATTAACATCAACCAATTGAGAAGACAAAGCTCAACAAACTTACCTTATCACATAAATCTCATGCCTCAAATACCAATCACCATGCATATTCACTAGATGCACCTTGATATCAATGACATCAACCTTGATATCAATGGCAACACTTCTCAATAAACTCCCCCTTTGTTATTGATGGCAAACATACTACAACCTGATCATTCTCATCTCCCCCATTTGGGTATTTTTTCCCCTTTGACATTAATGACAAAGGGTCTTCCACAAAATTCTATTTGGAATCACACTTTCTTGCAAAAAAATATCAACACATAGAATATGAAGTATTATATGAACATTTTCCCCCTTACTCTATGCACACCTTCTTCAAATGAACTCAAATCACAAGACCACTCACCTTATCCTTGATATGATTGATATGACTCAAACATTTTATCACACACTAGGCCACCATATTCTTGACATTAACTAAAGAATTAGGGACTCTCCCTTTGTCTTTACAGCTTGAGCTCACCACATGAGTCATTAGGACTATCATACCATCCTCAACCTCCTTTAAGCATCTTGATATCAATACCACTTATCAACATAGATCAAGCTTAGTCAACATTATTTAACATGTCTTCATAATAACTACCAAGCTTCCACTGACTAATGAGTGTCTCCATGAAGCTTAATGGAGTCACCCCTTACCATAAGGAACTATAACAATACAAACTCAAGAGATTCCCAAATCTCCATGCTCTCACAAGACTGATGATCCTTTAAGATTCTTTTAGGCTTGATTAGCCTCTTTAGATTGGCCTTTTCTTCATTTATGTGGTCAACAATCTAAGATGATAATGAACACTATTGATATTCTTCAACATTTGGTTTATGATCTACCATAACAAACGGTCCACTTTGGCTTGTAAAGTGATTAGATTAATCAAGACTAAGCTTGACTGTCTTTGGCTTCCACACCTTGGTTTGTCTTCTTTCTTGAACTCTAGGATCTTGAATCTTCTTGTTTTGTCTTGATGATTCATGATGATAAAATATTACAATATGACTAATGTTAAGACAATTATAACAAAGAAAATCACTCATATATCTTGACTAATGTGAAATGTGACTCCTTCCATAGGTACATGAGTACTCATTCTTGGAGGATCTTCTACACTCTCTTGCTCTATGACCAAACTGACTACACAAGAAACAAAAACCATTGAATGAATTTGTATACTTTATGGCGTTGGGTTGTCTAATAGAATTTATCTTCATATTATTTTTGAGGTTGACCTTCTTATTCACATTAGCATTCTCCTTGTTTTCTTTTTTATCTACTTTGAAACCAAGACTAACTTATCATTAGTAGACTTATGACTACTCAAAATGTCATCTAGAGCCTTAGTGCTCTTTTCAAACTTCTCAAAGGTCTTTATCTTGCTAGTTGCTTGATCCAATTTTGACTTTAAGGAATATATTTATGATTCATACCTAGTGCATTCTTTTTCCTTAGCCTTGAGGTTAGTAATGACTATCTCCATCTGATTTTCAACTTGATTGATGATCTCATCATGTTCCTTAGATGTGTTACGCAGTCTCTCTTCAAACAAACCAATTTTCTCTTCATAGTTTTTAACTAATGATCTTAGTTTTTGATTCTTCCTTCTTTAGAACTTCAACTCCTCTAGAGAACTCACCAATTTTTCCTCAAGGTTCACTTTAAAGTCTTCTTCATCTAATTCTTCATCATCCATAAGGTCTTTCCATTTTGAGCAACCCTCATTGTCTATTTTTATAGCTATGAATAAGGTTTCATTATTTTTATTCTCATTATTATCATCATCATTATTAGATGTACTTGTGTCACTTACATCAGTTGAGTTATTATCTTATTTAGTATAGAAACTTCTTTTGTTCTTGAATGACCCTTTCTTACCTTCATACTTCCTAAAATATATCTTGCTTTTATCAAGATTATAGACCTTCTTATCATCAGCATGATGTTCATCATGTTCATTTCTATCATTTTTAGGACACTTAGATGCAAAGTGACCAATCTTACCACAGTTAAAACATTTGAAATTCAACATACCCTTGTACTTACCAGATCCAAACCTCAATTTACTAGCAAACATGGCTATCAATTCATCATCATCAATATCTAACATACCTCATCTTTGACCTTCTTGGATTTTGACTTCTTCTTAGCTTTGAATGTTGTTTCCTTCTTGGAAAGTCTTCATTTATTTTCAATATCATAGGTAGTCAAGATGCCATGAAGCCCATCCATCTGAAGTGTGTCTAGATCTCACATTTTTTCTACTACAAAAACCTTTTAATAAAATTTAGATGTTAGTTATATCAATACCTTCTATACAATTGTAGATTTTTTCACTTCTTCTCTGTGACCTCTGATGACATTGACAACTTCATCAACACTTTACAGGTAAGATGTAATTCTCTCATCTTCCTTCATACTTAGACTTTCAAACTACCTTTTATGGGTTTGTAATTTATCCATCTTCACCTTGTTGTCTCCTTTATATATAGTTTTCAACTTGTCTCATATCAACTTGGCTAACTCACAGTGCATCACTTTCACAAAATCTACCTCTAATAGGCCACATAAAATGGCATTCATTGCCTTGGAATTGCTTTCACTTTCCTTTTTGCCTATTGTATTAGTTGGTGGTGTAGGAGGTAGAGTGTATCCATCCAAAAATTATTTCCATATGTCATGGCCCATTGACATTAGATATGTCTTCATTTTAATGCTCTAGAAGGCATAATTAGTCCCATTGAAGAATAGAGCATTATTGGTAGAGAAACCTCTTTGAACTTGACTACTAGCCATCCTTGCTTCTAGAATCTCCTTTAGGTTATTAAACTTACTTCAAAAGACTAGATCTGATACCAAATGTTGGAAGCAAAATGACTTAGAAGGGGGGTGAGTCAATCTTTAAAACTTTTCAATCAATTTTACTTAAGCATTTATGAACCATTCAAACAAACATGTAGATCTAGAAATCATAAGTAACTATCCACATAAGCATGAAACACAAGAACAAATCACATATGTGGGAAAACCTCAAGGGGAAGAAAACCCACTGATATTTACAAATAGTCTACAATCCTATAATATATAAACTAAATTTAGTGAAGCACTAACTCCATATAGAGCACCAACCCCAACTAACAAATCACCCCTTGACTAGGCTTTAACAAACACCTACTTGAAAAGAGACACCAACACTTAGACGAATTAACACTAACTCAATTACCTAATTGTTTTGATCACCTTCATAACACTATGTTTCTCAACCAATAGATAATGACCACCTTTTCATCTCTTCGCACTCTTATCCCTATCAAACTACCTTTTAGGACTCTTCATTTAAATAGGTCTCTTCAAGACTAATTAGGTCATATGGACTTGATATTTATATGTAGACACACTATCAAATCTTCATTACAAGAGCTCCTTCTACTCAAAAATGTGTTATTTCATTTGCTTACCATCTTCTTACTTCACACATAGGCCTAAAACTTTCTTATATATATACAAGCCTCTTGCTCATTTACCTCTTGGTCAGCCACACACACTTGATCACTTATATTGTACACATAATAGACCTTATAACAGATTAAAAACAAGAATAAATCATTAAATTAAGTCAGCCATAACTCAAATCCATCTTTAGATCTTATGGAAACCTAATTTTATTAGGCCTACTTAAGGACACGTTACACTTTGCCTTCTTTGGAACACTTTAAAACTCCATGCATGGGAAGAACATATCATATAAAAATAAAATAGGCCTTATCCAACATATTTCAATCACCATGCCACTTTTTAGGTCCAACCACTACTTAAAACACTTCATTAGCACTGCTCACATTAGGCCTTTGAACACACAAAAAACTCTATCTTGAACAATTTAAGATAAAACATAATTTAGACACATAACCATAATAATAAATCACTTATATAGAATCTCCATGACTTCAAAAATATCATGATATGCATTAGACACTTCCACTCATCACATAGAACATCAAAAACACTTCTACAACTTACTCGAAACTGTCAATTTTCCTCAAAGACCAGTCATGGTGACTCAGACCTCAAACACATGTATAAAGAATTTAAAATAATTCCAATACATTAAAATTATCCTATAACATCTCTATACCATATTAAAATATAAATATTATATGGTCTAGTGGCATTTATTGGTCTTACAGACCGATTTGTTGACCTCAATACACATAGACCTCATTAAGTCAGACAAGCCATTATGGCTTCATCATTTTCACCACTAATCCTAACTTCCAATCTCTCTAAAAAGAATTAATAATACATACCAATCTCAAACAACATCTCCATACACTTGGTTTCAACATTCTATCATAATAACACATTCTAATTCATCTTCTCACTACTACCTAGGTTTCTCATTGTTTGCACTATTAGGCCTGTTAGCGACTAGTTAACTTGGATGACCTATTTACGAAACTTTACGGATATAAACTATCTATAAAACTTCATGTGTGTGATAAATTATTCTTTATCTTATTCCTCCATCCATTTGCTTACTATGTCTAATGCAACTTTTGACTTCTACAATAACTTATTCACAAACAAGCTTGTAACTCAACATTTTCTCTCTCCTCTCTCTAACCAATACCACCTAGAGGTACCTGGGGGATTCCAATACAATATAAAATATATTACCTAAGAATATTTATCCATTCTAGTAAATTTTGATTAATATATTCAACATCAGCTCCTTATTAGGGTTCTTAGAGGGTTTAAACTTGTTTTCACTCTTAACGATCATTCATAAAACATAGCACCTCAATCCAAAAACTAATGCCTATAATTTTGATCTAGGACCCTTACCCATCTACCATGAACTACTTATGTTCCCATGAAAAGGTTTTATGAGATAATGAGCACAAAAAAATCCTTCTCGGGTTGAGAACCCTTCATTCTAAGCACTCGAGATACCTCCAAACAACTTTTCATGCCTTGTCCTTCACACTATGACCTTAAAATACATGAAAAAACTTGAAAAAACATACCTAACCTCTTAAAATCCTTAAATGATCTCAAAAACCTTGAAATATAATCATGACCCTTCATTTGGCCACACTCTCTCTCTCTCTTTGCTCTTTAGACCTTGACCTGCAAACCATATTAGGCCTAATAACTAACCTCCATGCCTTTTTATATGCACTCTCCACCTCACTCACATAATAAATAAATTTATATTATATTTAATCACTACCATAAATCATTCACATTCCTTGACAACATATCATGATACCTCATTAGGCCAGGCAGGGTCTAAGAGAGGTTTAGATGCATAACCTAGACTAAAAGTCATACCCCTATAGGTTCACCCTGAAACTCTTATGAGTGTTCCAATGTCTCAAATACATTCTCAAAAAACCTCATACAAACACTCATTCCTTTCATGAGTGTTTCATGTGCACTTATCTCACCAATCTACCATGTTCAAACCTTTTCACAAGGTCTCTTCATGCCATGACTAGGCTTAGGCTACTTAAGTGCTTGATGCCTTGACTTGTTCCTTCCATGTCATGACCTCAAAAAAACATCAAAAAATAATATATAAGACATTACATCTCACTTATATCACTACAACATATTTTTTTGATAAAAATAATCTTCCACAATCTCATACAAACCTAAAACCACATGACCAAGCTTTATATGACTAGACATCTTTCTTCCATGTACCTAAATACCTTTGACACCTTGACCTATGCCTTCATGCAACCATAAGACATTAGTTGCCTTTAAATTATCTCTTTCCTTCAAATTATATATTACCTTAAAATTCTCTCTTGTCACATGGTTTCCTATGCAAATAATAGTTATCTTAAAACATCTTCCATGACTTGTACCTTGATATCAACCTTGGCATCAACCAATAGAGAAAACAAAGATTAAAAAACTTACCTTATCACATCAAGCACAAAAGATCATACCTCAAAAACCAATCACCATGAATCTTCACCAAATACACCTTGACATCAATGATAACACTTCTCAACATGTGCTTGTTTGCAATCTTTATTTGTGTAGAAATGATAGATTTATAACGACAACTTTGACATGATAAACAATGGCTTTGATCTATAGAATTGATGAATTTAAAACTATTAAATCATGACTTTAATAGGTAAACTTACTCTCTACTTGCTTATTTTTTAGCTTTTTTGGTGGCTTTACCTTTCTAAATGGCAGTTTTGCCAAAGTTTCTCTCTATGTCTATGTTTGCAAGAAATCAACAACTTTTCTATGTGTTTTTCCAAAACTTGAGAGATTAAAATGGATTTTTGTTTACTCACTTGCTTTTTAGATTAAAGGCAATCAAATCCCCTAATATTTTATAGGACCTAAGGTAGAGAGGGGGGCTTAAGCATTGTTAAAATATCATATATACTTCTACTTAATCACACTTGTCTTTTAGTTTTATTCATATTTTTTACAAGTGCAAACAAGGCCAACGGGCCAAAATTTCAATCACACTTCAATTTATTACTATTAAATGGAACATATATTTTAGATAGGGCTCTTAATATATTTTCACTTTATGTTTGTTATTTGCTATTAGCTAAATTTCAAAGTTTTTAGTTAGATTTATTTGTTTATGGCAAACTAGAAATTATTGTGTATATGCTCTCTCCCCATCCTCTTTAGGGAACTCGGATGACCAAAATCACTTAGTTTATTTCTATGTTTGTTTTGTCTTATTATAAATAATGTTTTATATGTTCTCCCTAAGATCTTAGTGACTTGGGTGATCTAAAAATGACCTCTAAAATCTTTTCATCTTATTTTCTTGCATTTGGCTTGTGGGTGGGAGCCTGTTTCTCCCTCACAATTTATTTAGGGGTGATTTGACCTAGGGTTTCATCTCCTAGCATCATACCAACCCCACTCCATGGTGGTTTATATAAATTGAGCACATGATACTAGGATTCCTAGGGTTCTGAATGGCTAGCCTCTCTGATCCTAACAAAAATATAGATTAGGTCTTGTTAAACATCATACTCTACTAAGCAGTACATGGATAGACTCACTATGTAAAGGAATAAACCCTTACATATTAAGATAGTTGGTATGAATCTAATTGATATGATTTTACCTTTGTGTTAGCCATATTTGGGACCATTTTATGCATTCCATATTCATATATTTTAGCCAACCCCACTTACCATGAATTTTATTGCCAAATGTTGAGTGTTCCTCACTCTAATTTTGTGCCATGTATCAATTCTTGAGAGATATGGGAGTAAAAACTTTGTCTACACTTGTACTTTAATTTTTGGATTAACACTTAACTCCTCACAAGCATTGGTATATCGATGGAAACTTTAGTTGAATCTACACACACCCATGTTAGTTCTAGATATAAGACAAGCCATTAGTACTACATCTATTTCTATTTAATTTACATGTGTATTTTTAGACTAAAACTATTTTTTTGTATTCTTGCATCAAAATAAGTCCAAAACTATCACATTTTTTTCACACCTCATTAGCCTAAGAGTTGTCACTCTGCCTATTTTGGTACACACTTTTGCCTTAGATTTTTTATTCACAACCTTTTATGTGTCACTTATTTAAACAGAGCATCATTATGCTAATCATTTCATCTCAAACATTTGCCTTGGATTTTATAGTCCAAAACCATTGTCATGCCATTTACTTGAAAGAGAGTTGTTATACTACCTAAATCATTTCAAAACACTTGTCATTTTTTAAACCAAGTTTTAAAATATTGTTATACCTTTCTTTTTTCAAACGTATGGTTACATTACCCATTTTGGTATAGCACTTTTGCCTTAGAACATTCAAGTATTTTCACATTAAATCTAAAACTCAACCTTTGAAAGTGCAAATCCTAAACTAATCAGGGTCATTTCAAAGTGTCATTTTATTTGGGTTTAGGTTGTCTACCTTTTGTGTTTAGATTTGGTTACATGGGTTAATTTCCTATTTGATTTAAAAGACCCATTTGCCTAGAACCTAGTGGTTGTTGTTTATTTTTTACTTTGTTTGGAGAATCCTTTGAGCTAAGTTGTTGCCACATGCCTTGATTGGATTTTGTTATGCCAAATTCTGAGTGTCCTGGTTCCATTTTTTTAAATTATCTTATAAATCAAATATCGAGTCCTAGTGAGCCAATTATCAAGTATCGTTTGAGTCAATTGCCTTAGTTTAGTTTGTTTTTGAGTCCTTTTTTGGGTTTTTTATTTCTAAGTCTAGCCTTATTTTTCATGTTAATGATTATAACCACCTTTGGGCAAATCATTTTTATCCTTCGATCATAGTTCATAATTATTCTACTTTATCTAGATACTTTTGTAGCTGATTATAACTACCTTTGGAAAATTTTGTACTTTAGTCATAGACAAGTTTTAAGCCTTTGTATTACTTTTTCCATTGATTATAGTCACCTTTGGGTAAATAAATATTATTTTATTAGATGAATTTTAAGTTTGTTTTATTTTTTACCTTACCTAGTTTAGTTGTTTTACCCTTTAGACCTTTTTCACAGAGCCAAAGGTTATTTTTGTTTAGACCTCAATTTTTTGTTACCTTACACCCTTTGTTTTTCATGAGACCTATCTATAGATCCAAACATGCCTCATTACACATATAGTAGGACCATGTATAATCCATACCATGAGAACTTTGTGACCAATGACGCTTTTGTTCAAGAGTCATATGATGACATAGCTTATGAGATAGATCCCTATCCATCTTATAAAATTTCATACATTAAGTAAAGTCATGACTTTTTAGCACAATATTTGGTGACGGTACCTCCTTATCTAGGCCAAGAACCAGACTAAATAGCACAATACCTTTCTCAAACAATGTATAACATTGAACAAAGCCAATAAAAGGGCCCTACTACGTTATGATGCCAACATAGATAAGTTATTATCCATACCTATTTGAATATCATAAGTTAGAGAATAAAGATGAATTTCTTGTTAGAGCTATTAAAGTAGGAGCCAAGCTTCCACTAGACTGCCCACATGAAATTCTCATTAGAAATCCTAGTACTGCACCTCAAATTTAACCATTTGAATAGGCATCAACTATTTATACTCAAGCTCTAGTCCAAATGCCAGAACAAGACCAAAATAAAATTTCAAAAGGGAAAGGCCCTATGTACAAACAAATTAAACATGTAAAATAAGTGTACCAAAACTATCTCAACCTAGCTCATAATCTTAACATAAGGGTTGTATCTAACATGCCACTTATTGAGATGGCTTTGTCAATAGGGTAACAAAAAGATACTTCAGGCTATGAAAGCTAAAATGTAGACCCATTTAGTCAAAGTACGTTGGTTGGTGACATGTATAATGTCTCTATTTTAACTAAATAAACTACCATTCAAATGAAAGACCTCACTCAAAATGTTTTGGATAGTAGCCAAGTGTATTTTAATTTAAACCAAAGTGGGTCTAATCTACCATCAAGCAATACATAGTAGATTCCTCTAAACGATGCCATGAGTTGATTACAAAAATAGGGAATAAGTACACCTATTTCCAAAAATCAATAATAAACCTCCAATCCTAAACTAGTTGCTTCCTTGAGTGTGCAACAAAGGGAAACAAACCAACAATAGACCAAATTATCACCATAAAAAGTGCAAAACATTACACCACATCAATAGGTGACAATGAATGTTCTACCACAACAAGAACATACCAATATACCTTATCAATCAAAAACCTTGCCTAACCAAAAATGCATTCCTATTGGTTAGAAAGTGCTAATTGGTTAACAACAAATACCAAACCCCCAATGGTTGCCTAACTAACAATGTATTCCTATTGGTCACAAAGTGTTAGTTGGTTAAAAACAAATACCGAACCCCCAACAGTTGTCTAACCAATAACAAGTATCGATCTAACAATAGGTGTTCAAATAATAACAAGGTTCTTATGTACAATAAGTATCAGGTATTCTATAATAATTGATTTTAACCCAATGAGTATCACACATGCAAGTATCCAACTATCAACACCTTCAATAATAGGTATCTAGATAACAATGTGTTCCCTATATACAATAGGGTTCGACAAGTAGGAAACAAGTTCCCCATCAGACCCAGTAAAACCAACACATTCCACATAGCTAAATGCCATTATCATAACCACAATTTGCTAGCCAAGGTTATGTATCAAATCCAAACTAGAAAGTGTTTCAACAATAAAATGTTCCATATCCATAATATAATTGTAGTGCACATATATGCATACCTAGTCATCCAGCCAATTCTACCAACATTCCACAATATGCTTAACCTAATCAAGGTAATCCACCTTTGACCATGCAACCTCAACAGTAATAGGCCACTCTTTCTAATTTTCTTTCCCAATAGTTGCAACAAATGATGTAATTCAAGATATACAAATTGGAAAATAAATAAGTAAATTTAAACTAGATGAAATATGTTCTTATCTATTCAACATGGAGTATCTACAAATACTATTTCTATCAGGTTATGAGCCACCTAAATTTGACAAATACAAAGGCAAAGGTGACCTTAAATAGCATCTAAAATAATTCTTTGTTGCATGCCATCCGGTGGTATATAGCGACATATACTTGCTTCTACTCTTTCTAAGGAGTCTAGATGGACAAGCCCTAAAATGGCTGTTAAAATTATCAAATAATTTTGTACCTAACTTTGATGATCTTTTGGATAAGTTTGTACAACACTTTTCATTTAATCTATAGCATGATATTATTGTTGTGGATTTAGTCCAAGTACACATAAGACTAGTGAAAGCTTCATTACATACTTGCAACATTGGAGAGCACTAGCAAGCCAGTTTACTCACAATTTTCTAGATGAATACTTGGTTACAATATTTATTAGGAGATTACACAATGAGATATCATATCATATTGATTTGTAATATGATCATACATTATAAGAGGTTATATAGAAAGGAATACAAATTGAGAAATCCCTTTTCAACAAAAGGATAATAAAGCTATCCTCTTCTAATCAAATATAGAATCAACATTAAGGCCAACACAACCAAAACCAGAACCAAGGCTAGAACCATATTCAAAACCTAATTCAAATACCATCTTTAATTCCACCTCATCCCAATACAAATGAGAGACCAAAACCTTATAACTATAATAAGAATGTTTTTGGCAATGGGGTTACTGAATCATGTCACGTTCAGATGGTACAAACACCAATTATTCATTTACTTTTACCCACTCAGCAACCACTTCCTCCATAAATTCAGCCAAGACCTCCATAAAACTAACTGCCACAAAATCAAAAATAATTACAATCCCCTTCCCCAATGAGAAGACCGTCCATTGCTAGATAATTTAGTAACCTTAGTGAGCCTATTGAATTTGTGTTTTGAAGATTGGTTTAAGCAAATATGATCAGTTGGCCAACACCAAATTCATTCCCTAAAGGTATTCTTTTTCCTAACTAGTACACACAACATGAATTTTGTGAGTACCATCATGTCAGAGGAAATTCTATAAGATGTTGCATCTAACTCAAGCATTTGATTTAGAATATGTTGGAAAATGGAGAGATAAAAAGAGACACCCATGCTCTTATGACCAATTGTAACTTAGGTATCTACTAGAATCTATTTCCCCAACATAAAAAAAATAAAAAATAATAGAAATACCAACAATAGTAGAGAAATACACCACAAAATCAACAACAATAATGTCATCCACAACAACAATAGTAGAATGGTTGAAACCAAGGATAAAATTACCTAACCAACCAAAGAAGCCATCATGTCATTGTGTATACCTATAAAAATGTTGGACACATTATGGGTGGTCATGTTACCACTATCACCATTAACCCTAAACTAACTACCAATAGACCTAGACTTTCACCCAATAATGCCTATCTATCAAACAATGTTTACCATCCTCCTTATACTAGTGATTTTTATACAGACCAAGTTAACAACCAAGGTCCATACCACCCAAGAATCATCACTCCAAATCACGTTAACTATCTAGCTAACTACCAAATCTAAGAACTAGATCAAGATTACACAATCACAACTTAATGAACTAGGGTCACTATCAAAGGATCGTAGCCAAATACTACAAGTGATCCTAATCATCCTTCCATGCCTATCAAAAATAAATCAACTAACAAAATTGAGGGATATGATATTATGGAACAACTAAAGAATATTGTGCACATATCAATCATGGATTTATTGCATGCATATACCATCCACAAAGACATCCTGAATGAGTATTTATACTAATGCCTTATGCTAAATGACATAATTCCAAACAAATTCCAAGCTATGGTAGGACACTTGGCCCTTGGCCAATGTCTCACCTTTGACCAAAGTGACATGTCATCTCTAGGCCCTCTACATAATAACCCATTATACATTGAGGTTGGTATAACAAACCATAGAGTTAAACATGTCCTTGTAAATAATGGTTTGGGTATCAACATTGTGTCTCTGAAGATGGTCAAACATCTTAGATATATAGCAACCAACATGTAGTTAGATACCATTGTTATCAAGGCATATGACAATAAAGAATGAGAATTGTAAAGTACCATTAGCCTACCAGTGGTCATTGGGCCTTTGACCATGATACTTTATGTCATGTCTTGGACTTGGAACTATCTTACAATATGTTATTGGGTTGGCCCTAGATCCATGAAATTAGGGCTATACCTTATACGTTGCATCAATGTATAAAATTTACAAATTCAATAGTGGAAGTAATTATATGAGTTGATCTCTAGCCATATAAGTATTGTAAATGCCTTGAGGCTGAATATAAAAGCTAAAACTACTAGTTTGGCATGAATCTTATGCCCAAATCAGATAGAGAAAGAACTAAAAAAGGAAAAGCCATTAAATCAAGCCTAAAAGCTAATTACATTGACCCAGACAACTTAGCCTCTACCTTATCCATGCCTCCACTAGACATCTCTAACCACTTATATATAATTAACAAAGGTCTCAGAGAATATAGTACCCATAATGCATTTCATATTGCCAAATTGACAAAAAAACCAAAAGCTTATGGGAGACCTAAGGCTAAAATTACTTGCATGGAGTGGGAAAATAAAGTAAAATCCTAGTTGAATAAGCCCATTATTTTCAAACTGGCCTCAGGACTAGAACATGACCCATTAGTAGAAGATGATTCATGTCTCTACACTGATGAGTTAGTTGATTGTTACCAAAGTGTAAAATATCCTATCCCTAACTAGAGAGCACCTAGATTATAAAGGTGGGGGCCTAGGGCTACATCAACAAGGCATGATCAAAATAATCTCAATGACCAAGTATAAGGGAACCCATGGTATTGGATTTAAACCACCTGAGGTGACCTTGCATACCTTATTCTCAATCCAATACTAATGACTAATGATGATGATGCTAGTAGTGATGCACGATTCAATTATAAGATCTATGATATCCTTGATATTATAAATTTGTTTAACCCCCATGCCATTTACACTATTAGCCATGCTTATACACATTTGCATTTAACCCTTTACCATACATAATTGATAGAATGGGACCAGCAAGATTCAACAATGCCATTAAATGAGTTAGAAAATGATGAGTCCATATATGAATTTTGAGGATTGAGGAGTCATATTCCTCTTGGAGACTACAAGCAGGTATTTTCTATTAGATTGGATATTATTTCATATTTCATAGAATGGATGTACTTCCCTAGACAAAAATAAAAACAAAATCAAACATTGAGGTATGAAAGTGAAAACCTCTGCGAGGCACTTTCTGACCAGGAAAAAGTAAAGAGAAAGGCAAGTCTCTTGGTGAAAACTAGTTTTTTATGCCATTGGATGGGGATTTTCATCCCTCTTCCTATGAATCATAGGAGACCTATAGCCCAAATCCTATTTATGGATCAAATATCAATACTAAAGAGCAGCAAGCTTTTGCACATATTGTTTAAGAGTGCTCTGAGGTATTTATTTCATAATCGATGCCATCATTAGGAGATTTTAATTCATCCTACTTAGGAGAATTAGATGAGCCAACCCATCTGGAGGGCTTTGCCATTACCAATCAGTTCAAATCCTTGTCAACTTTTTTAGATGATGGTTCTACACTTCTTGTGGAGGACACTTTAGAGGTAAACATTGGAACTCTAGAGGACCCAAAGTGGATTAAACTAGGTACATCTCTCACTGAGGAAGATTGTGAAGTTTGTACAACCCTTTTGAGGGAATTTGTTGACATATTTGCATGGGCCTATTCATACATGCTAGGTTTAGACCCTGCCTTAGTTGTACACCATCTCATTATACATCTTGATTTCAATCCCATTAAATAGAAGTTATGTAAGATGCATCCTTGTATTATTGTGTTAGTCAAAAAAAAATGGAGAAACTCTTAGACATGAAATGCATCAAGCTAATCGATTATTTAGAGTGGGTTTCAAATATTGTGCTAGTGAGTAAAAAACTAAAAGGTATCATAATCTATATTGATTTTAAATATATCATCAAATCCTACCTGAAAGATGACTTTCCTTTGCCTAATATTGGCATGATAGTCAACTCAATGGTTGTCTATGAAATGCTCTCTCTTATAGATGGATTTTAATGTTATAATTAGATCAAGATAACACTAGAAGACTAGCATAAGATAGTGTTCACCACTTCATAGGGAATGTTTTGTTATTAGGTGATGTTTTTTGGACTTAAGAATGCTAGGGCCACTTACCAAAGATCCATGATAGTAATTTTCCATGACATGATGTATGACATTATTAAGGACTATGTTGATGATATCTTGGGAAGGTTAAAGACCCATGCCAATCACCCATCCGTACTATGAATAATCTTTGAGATACTTTGTGAGTATAATGTTAGGCTTAATTTGAATAAATGTGTATTTGTTGTTACTTCTAGAAAACTCTTAAGTTTCATTATATCTCACAAGGGCATTGAAGTTGACCCAACTAGTTTCATGCAATTACATAAATGCCTCCACCATCTACCTTGAAATAGCTTCATAGTTTTAGGGACAAATTTAATCTATCAGATGCTTCATCTCATAATTAGTTGATAAATGCCATCCATTTATGCACTTGTTGAAGAAAGGTGTTACATTCTCTTAGAATGAAGAGTTCCAAAAACCATTTGATCAACTTAAATAATATCTTGTCAGCCCACCTATTTTTTTGCCACCAATACCAAATAATCTATTACTTCTTTACCTTTCAAATATTGACAATGCCTTGGGGGCAATTTTGGCATAGCATGATGAATAAAGAAAAGAGCATGTCTGTATTAACTGATTAGAACATTGATCATGTATGAGCATAATTATACGCCACAATTTACAATTTATGTCATTATATGTTGAACAATAAAACCATTGTTATTGCCAAAGTAGATCCGCTTAAGTATCTACTTTCCAAATCAGCTCTATAGGGTCATATGGAAAAATGGATCATGTTATTAAGTGAGTTTGAAATTAAAGGGGCAAGTACTTACAGATTAGCTTGCAAAAAATCCTCTTCAAGATACTCAACCTCTTACATTTATAATTTTAGATGAGGCCCATATGACCATTGTAGAAGTAGAAGCACCACCTGAGGCCAAACAGTAGAAGATGTATATTGATGGATCATTCACAACTCATGGATTGGAAGTTAGAATTTTCTTTTTATGCCATAAGGGAATTTCATCCCCAAGTCCTTTTGTATTGGATTTCCCTATACCAATAACATGGTTGAGTACAAAGCACTCATTATAGGGTTTTATCAAGCAATACAATGGAACTTTCAACATTTACTAGTGTATGGTGATTATCAATTAGGTCACAAACTAGTACTAAACCAAGGATGAGAAGTTGATACCCTATAAATATATGGTCAATACTCTCAAACAGTACATTGCCAACATCCAATTTGAAAGAACACCTCGGGCCAATAATAGAATAGTTTATGTTATGGACATTATTGGATCCATGATCCATATAACAGATAGAGCAAGGGATTACTAATTTCTTATAGAATATCTCTCAGCTCTGACACATGAACAATCAGTCATCAAGATGGTTTTTGACATTATTGGTCCCATATTTCCCTAGTACTCAGACATATATTCCAATCTTCAAGACCAAACCATGCCTCCTAATTTATCACATAAAAAAACAAAAAGCCTTTTGATGCCTAAAAATCTTTCTATAGGTTAAACAACCTCCTATGGGAAGCTTTACATATTTGGGACTGAGTGCGGTTTGTAAAGCAACCTCTAGGATTTTAGAAGCCAACTCTTCGTTCAAAGTTGGGGGTGAAAAGGGGAGAGAAAAATGTAAATAAAAATGAACATAAAACTAACTAAGGCAATGTGTCGAGAGGTTTAAAACATTGACTATAATTGCATAAAATAGATCAAACCCTTAAACACTATAGACCATAAAGGATCATAAAGCATGAATTAAGATCTATAATGAAAGCAAAGATTGATACTATAGAAGTAGAAGAAAAGAGATAACAGACAGAGATAATTTTCCATGCAAATTGACATAGAATATCACATCCTCTTCATTGTTAGATGGAGAAAAAAATATAAAAGGCCTTGAAGGCACATACAAAATGTCCCGTCACACCTGTGAGGGGTGCCTATTAAGGTCAAAGAATGGAAAATGCTAACTGCTATTACTCCTATTCTATTACAAATGGTGGTATACAAAATAGCTAATAAAAGAAAAATGGTAACCAACCCTCTCCAAAAGGAAAGAGCCTAGAATATATAGGCAAGATGGCCTATCATGGGAATGACATCTGGAGATACCAACATTCATGTTCATGATGATGCCACTATAACTGAAAGAGGGACTCAAGCTCATGAGTGCAGTTAGACTCTAGATCTTGAATATTATGTGGCCATTCTATCTTGTTAAGGCCATGATGTTTATGAGTGGTACAATGACACCATGTGTACATCTTCATATTTTTCCCCACTATGCCATGCTATTCGAAACTCTGATAGATCAAAACTACTCTTGATAAGTGTGGGGGCAACACATATCAAGCTAGCACTCCTCCTAGAGGGAGTCAGGTATTTATTTGTAAAACTAAGCACAAAAATGCCATGTGTTGAAGATGAATTCACCAATTAAATGGATCGATGGGTCCCATTTATTTATTGACTAGAAAATAAAATTGCTTGGAGGTCTGACCCAAAAGGAAAAGGCTTGGAAGAGGGTGGGGCTACCATGTGTCAAACTGGTGCTCCACGTGAGTGAAGTGAGAGCCTCTCCAAGCTAGACAAGTTAGGATACCATGTGGAAGAGGTAGAAAAAGGTTGATACTTAGGTAAAATTTTGAAATAGGGTACCAAGAAAAGAAGAGGCCAAAAGGAGAACTAGTAGAAAGTGTAGAGGAGCTGCTAGTTGTGATGAATGAGTCCAAAATTGAAGATAAACTACTCTCAAATAACAAAATGTGGATTTTTATCCATATTTATTGGTGACTCATAGGGGCATCTGCCTATAGATGAGAGAACCAAAACTCTAATGCATAGACCAATCAAAGCAATTTTTTAAAATGGGAGGAAGGCTTGAGAACCTATAATTTTTAAAGAGCCACCTATAAAGGTGTCCACTCTTCCTCCTTAAGTTGGGTATTCTTATTGAGAACCTCAAATGCTCTATCTAGATCAATAACATCCTTGAAGGAGATGTTTCCCAAATCCTGAATAACTATCGATGTTTAGAATTTAAGTTAGATGAGTGGCTACAATATCTTCTCCACATCAGAGACATTAGGTGACTGATCGAGAGCCACAAAAATGGTCTAGTTATTCTAATTCTATTCTAGTAGTGCTTTGATCTAGTCCTTGAGGAGGATGTTATTATCTTCTAAGAAAGGAGAGGGGATCCCCAATTAGACTAGTTGTTCAATGTGCCCCCACCTATCTTGGACCACCTACTCTAAGGCATTTAGGAATGCCTTGCACTTTTTGGTTTCCTTGTTATATCCTATAAATTCATGGAATTTTGCTGCTACCCACCTTTGGTCACCCACTCCCACTGCTTGCATTTTTTTTCTAAAGTGTTGTAAATCTTTTGGATGAGGAGCTATGAATCCAAGACCTTAGAAGCCACAAAGGTGATGACCTGATCAACGGATGTGCTCACCTATGAGCTTAGATTCTATGAGTCCATAATGAAGGTGAGGGTCAGATTCAGGTCTCTAGCTATGACCTTGATCCTTTCCCAGTAAGATTTGTATAGTTTTTAGACCATAGGGAGGATCTCCATGACCTACAAATAGGCAGCAAGGTCATTCTTTAATTTCTTAATTTCCTAGTCCTTGATCGAGGATTCTTGTTATACACATTATTATAATTATTGAAAATCATAATTAGAATCTAAGAGATATTAGTGGGTTTGTGCTATTTTAGTCTCTTTTTCTTGTAGTTTGGTTTCTATGGCCACTCATATGTTGGATTCCACCTAGAATCTCTCACTAGTATTGCATATCTAAAGGTCAAACCTTACTTTTTTGAGCTCTGCATCTTTGGCCTTAGCCTCAACATTGAGGCGATCAATCATAGCCTTTACCTTGGTGAGTTCTATCTTGGTAATTTTTAGATGTTAGGTCAGCTTAATGTAGTCCATGGTTATATACTTCTATGTTTCCTCTATCATATTGAACCTGTTAGTGGGTTTGGCCTGGCAAATATTGAAGCTGACAGCTTGTATGGCATAGTCCCCTAGCTACATCTATGCATGGGGCTTGAATACTAAGGGTCCAAATGAGAAATCATAATGGATTATTATGCAGGGTCATATAATTCCCACATATGGGTCTATATAGGGGCTCTATCTTGATTTCCCCTTTTCTTCTTTATTCAGGCCTCATAAGCCTTCTTTTATGAGTCCATCTACTGATGGCACTGCTCCAATTCTTAAATGATCTCTTATGTGAAGGGGATTCCCTATTGTAGCATGAATGGAATAGTAGCTCTAAAGGTCAGACCTTACTTTGTTGAGCTCTGCATCTTTGTCCTTAGCCTCAACATTAAGGTGATTGATCATAGCCTTTACCTTGGTGAGTTCTAGCTTGGTAATTTTTAGATGTCAAGTCACCTTAATGTATTCCATGGTTATAGACTTATACATTTCCTCTATCATCTCAAACTTATTAGTGGGTCTATCCTGGCAAATATTGAAGCTAATAGCTTGTATGGCATAGTCCCCTAGCTACATCTATCCTTGGGGATTGACTACTTAAGGGTCTAAATGAGAAATCATAAAGGATTACTATGTAGGGTCATATAACACCCACATATGGGTCTAAGTAGGGGCTCTAGCCTAATTTCCCATTTTCTTCTCTATTCAGGCCTCATAAGCCTTCTTTTATGAGTCCATCTACTGATGGTACTTCTCCAATGCTTAAATCCTCTCCTATGTGAAGGGGATTCCCTATGGTAGCATGAATGGAATGGTTATATGCTTTTGTGAAGAAACAGACCCTATCCTTGCATAGGCGTGTGAATGGAGAATGAGGGTAGAAGGAGGGAAAGGTGAGAGGCCATGGAATAGTGTAAATGGTAGTTACACCATGATGGAGGATGAGGTGGATGATGAAGGTGAAGGGGTCAAAAATGGCATAGAAGAAGAGATCAGGACTACAAGAGAAAGTGGTGAGAGTTTGGTGATGGGCTGAGTGGGTAAAGAAGAGAGTAGGGCTAGGGAGGTAACGAGCTGGGTGGTGGAGAGTGCCAAAACCTAAGGTGAGATGATGGATGGAGATATGGAGGTAATAAGGGAGGTGGATGTGGAAAGAAGGGGATCTTATAAGTGAATATTATTTTGCACCAACTCTAGTGGAAGACTAGATTTGGGTGCCTCATGCTTATTATACTAGAATGAACTAGTTACGAGGTACCTGGAGGGAGATTGTTGCTATTACGGGGATATAGGGCATGGGTATGGGGAAGGTGGCCATGTGGAAAGCTTTCAAACTTATAAGACTTTGGCCTCTTTTTATTGTAGTATAACCCCCACTCCTTGCCCAGGGGCATTTCTTTCCACTTCTTCTTCCCCTCCTATTACTATCTCAAGGGAAAATTCTAATTATATTAAGCCCTCCTCTGGATGATGCTCATCCTAAAGCTTTTCAAAGGTCTCATCTGTGTCTTTAGCATCAATATTGGAGTATGGATTCATAATTTCATACCTATATTTTGTGAAGGTAGATATTTTTTCTTCACTCCAATCTAATTGAGTGAGTTGATTCTTTATCCCCTTCAACAATTTTTTAGACGAGTCATATGTTTGGACCATGTAGTAGGACTCCCATGGTTTGAAGGTTTTTAATGATATTTTCAATAGATCCACATAATTTTAGAGGATGTCCTTTATAGGTGACCTCCTCTATTCTAGATATGATCGGTTCTGGTGCTTGGGGGCACTAGTGGTCTACTCTGGTTGGATCATAGTTCCATCTTTCATCTATTAAATCGAGGCCAAGATTTTCTAGCTTGGTCATGAGTAGGTGTCCCAACTACCTCTTTACCACTATGATGTTGTCTCTTATGAAAGGGACATCATAAAGGCCCATCTTCTTTTTCCCTACTTCATAGATAGAGTCCACCACATCGAGTTGGTAGGTCAACTCTAGGGTCAGGGTCTTGTCTATTAGCATACATAGGAGCTAGAAGGGTTCTCCTTAGAAATTATACACTTGAATGAATGTAAAATGGGATCTCTAGAATAATTTAGTTGGGACCCTACTCCCAGTGATCCATGAAGACTACTCATGCGTCATTCTAGATGTAAAGGCCTCTATGTTGAGGTCAATGAGAACTAGAACCATAAAGAGCTCCAAGAACTCATAGTAGTCCCTAGTGATAGACAAGACATGAGTCTATATGGTGACTGGGACCACCACATTATGGAAAACATCTATGTCATAAGAGTTGAGTTTGAGGTATGAAGAGAACTAGGAATGTTGGTATAGAATGAGATGTAAGAGGAAGGATAAGTACCAAAAGGTATGCATTGTCAAAAAATTCTCTAGCTCATCCTTTAATGAAGTGGTGATGGATTCCATAAAATCCATTTTGAACACATATCCCATTTACACCATGGTCAAGAGGAAGAGTACCCCTAACTAAAATTCATCAATGTTGGCATCAGAGTCCATCCCTGAGATGAAGGCCAAGATGGATAGAGTGTCTTTTAAGTATTACGATGGGAAGCTCACCAAGGAGATGGATAGAGGTGGGATCTTCATGATGTCACTCTTGAGGAGGAAGTGCACCTTATCTTATACTTAATATTCCCATACATTTGGTTGGCAACTAGGGAGTCAATTACGTTTGTGACAAGTTGATCTACAAATCATTGAATTATTATCTTTATCTTAGCTAGAAGATTTGGATTCATAGGTTTTAACTCTGTTTGTATTTATTTTCCTTTGTTAGAGGAAGAAGGTATGTCTATTTTTGCAAAAAAATTATCTTTCCATCATTGTTCTCCTTTTCTAACTGATCCAAAATTTAGAAGCTTTGGTTGAAAGAAATTCAAGGAACGAGAACAACACAATAACAATAATGCTATCTCTGAGAAGAGATGTTTTATTCATAAAAATTTGTAGATCCAAACATATGCTTATCTCTTAGACGAGATGTCTAATTTCCATTTTAGGTTACATCTTCATTTATAGACAATTTGAAGGTATGAGGAGGATGTGGAAGGTTACCAATCTCGAGGGAGATTAAGTGATTCGACTTCCATGATTTACAACAATACAGAATTTGAGGAATTACTATTTTTAGAAACTTACTATTTTTAGACTGCACTACTAAAATTGAAATTTAGGGAACTTCCATTGGGTTTTGGGGGGTCAAAATCATAAAATAGATCTCCATGCCATCTCATCATGTTTTCTTCATTCTTAGATTTCCAATGGTTCAAACGATGAGTCAATTGGAGCTACGATGTAAAAATTATGGCTCTCGAAAGTCCTTCTACCAATTGGGGTATAACCATCACCCAAATTATCACCTAAAATGTTTCCTAGATCATTCCTTCCTCCTTGAGAAGCAATGGTCCCCATTTCATTGAGATTTGTCATCAAGTGTGGTAGTTATGTTTTGATTTGATTCCTGATGCATACTTGGAATGGACTGTGCTTTGTAGAACTATATTTTATGGAGCTCTGTAGGGCTTGATTGTTCACCATTTTTGTCTGACCATTAATTTTTGGATGGGAGGCCATGAACTTCTTCATCTTATTATTTATTGAATTTTTTTATTTTATAGTTTGTAGAGTCAAGGTTGTAATATTAGCCCTTTTAGATTCATGTGGCTTGACCACCATGAGAACAAATTTTTTAGCACTAATCAGAGAGATAGATGTGGAAGGTGGTACCTATGGTACCCTATAGCACCATGTTCCAAGAGTGAGGGTGATCCTTTGAGTTCTTGATTCATAGATACCATGTCGATCATATATGAATGGTTGACCAAAGAGTACATCACAAATATCCAGATTGACCACATCACATAAGACCTCATCGTGAAAAGGTTTTATTGCATATAAGAGAAGACATTAGTGGGTGACACAGAGGTTTCTCCCTAGACTCAAGCATCCAATACTTTTTGGCTTTGGGTGAGGCTTCATGGACAAATTTAGGCTTTTCACAAAATTAGTAGAGATTAAATTCTTTTGACTCCCACTATCAAGAATGAAATGCAGAGGCTTACCTTTCACCCATAACTTAGAATGAAACAACCTTTCCTTATCATCTAGCCACTTCTCATGGGTCTGTGATGAATCAACTATGGCATCAGGCTCAGCATCTACAATCTCTTCTTCATCCTCTTCAACTACAAGTTTTGTATGAGGCAGAGCAGTAAATGTTGAGGATTGTGACTCAAAAAGCAAGGACTTGATGGTTCGACATTCTTATTTAGAGTGAGTTCCATATTTTTGATAATCACACCATTTCCCAATATTTCCTTCCTTTTGCTTCCAATTTTGGTCTCATGCTTGACCTTCTTTATCACTTTTCCATTTTAAAGGTTGACTCTTTGTATTCATTCTTCCATGCTTCTGCTCAATCTTCACTGCAAACTTGTACACCTCATTGAGGGTTTCCAAATTGAAGAGTTCCATTTCTCCCTATATATACCATTGTATTCTACCATGATATTTGAAAACTTTTTGTTTCTCACTTTCTTGGATGCCCAATCTCATAGATAGAGAATAAAAAATGTCAGTGTAATCTTAAACAAACTATTCCTTACCTTAGTGAAGTTGTTGCCACTCTATATACAGATCGTCATATGCTCCAATGGGATAGTATTCTTCCTTTATAGCTTTTATGAAATCATCCCAAGCAGGTTCTGCCTCAAGGCCAATATCATCTATACTTAATCTCTTTTTGTATACTTTCCACTAATTTTTGACAGGTAATGATGCTTTCAAAAGAGCAAAAGTGATCTTTTCTTTATCGATGAATTTATTTATAAAAAAATAAGATGACAATTTATCCAACCAATTTTATACTGCATCAGCATTGATTTTACCTTCAAATGTAGGGATATCAAAATTCATCTAAACCTTGAAGGGTGTTGGGGCACTGAAAGGATGTAGGGTTATAGATGAGGAGCTAGAATTTTCCATTAGAATTTGTTGGAGAATTTGGGTGAATTGTTGTAGCATATGTTCTTGTTGTTTCTGGAGGGCTTCAATCACTATTTCTTTGAAAGGATTATATGTCTCAATGTTGTTTGCCATTTTAAGTCATTTGGAGCAAATAAGTGGATAGTCTGTTGGTTCTATTTTCCACCCAAGCTTCCTTTAATCTAACCTCATCCTCAGGATCATACACTCTAAAGACAAATCATTTTGATACCAATGATCCAAAACTTAGAAGCTTTGATTGAAAGAAATTCAAGAAACAAGAACAACACGATAACAATAATGTTATCTCTGAGAAAATATTTTATTAATAAAAATTTGTAGATCCAAACATATACTTATCTCTGAGAAGAGATGTTTGATTTCCATTTTAGGTTACATATTCATTTATATATAATTTGAAGGTATGAGGAGGATGTCGAATGTCACCAATCTCGAGGGAGATTAAGTGGTTCGACTTCCATGATTTACAATAATACAGAATTCGAGGGATTACTATTTTTAGACTGAACTACTAAAATTAAAATTTGGGGAACATACATTGGGTTTTAGGGGGTCAAAATTCATTGATCAAAGCTCCATGTCATGTCATCACATTCTCCTCATTCTTATCTTTCCAATGATTCAAATGGTGAGTCAATTAGAGCTACGGTGTAAAAGTTATGGCTCTCAAAAGTCCTGCCACCAAATGAGGTAGAACCATCACCCGAATTATTACCTGGAATGTTTCCTAGATCACTAACTAAGGTATGCAATTGTTCCATATGAAATTCAGAAGGTGGTCTAGCACCTAATTCTATCAATCTAAGAAGGGATTCATCTTGATATTTTTGGGGTTGATATTCATTGTAATCATCTTTAGATCCTACTATTATGGGGATATCATCAAAAACAACAAGGTGATCTTGACCATCACAAAATTACTCATCTTCATAACTAAGGCCATAAGAGGCCCCACTATGAGTGAACCTTTGAGTCATGTCTAAAAGATTTGTTATGTGTGTTTGACTAACTTTGGACCAATGCTTGGCAACCAAACAAAGTATGCTTTGGCTCTCTTTTAAACAAATAACCAAGGTACCAATGAGACTATAAGGGAGGGTGGTTTGAAACCATGCATAATTTAGAAGATTTGGTTCATGAGTTTACTCAACCTTTGGTAAGGTTGAAATCTTATAGATCAGAAGAGGGTAAGATAACTCAAAGACCCAAGGTGAAAACTAGTACACCAAAACCTAGATCTTTGTGATGCACCTATACTATAAAAGCTAGTTTCAAATTTGACAAGTTGACCCTAGAAATTTAGAGGAAATCTCTCCAGATTATGAAGAAGACAAAATGGACAAAGCAAATCAAGATGTAAAAACATATGTGAATCACTAAATATAAAGCTAGGACCAAATAGGTAGCACAACATTACCACATGATTCTATTAGGATAAAATATGTTCTAGGACTCAAATCATGAGCGATACGCAAGATGACTTGAGTCCACCAAGATGATAATGTGATTTTTAGTCTTTAATAAATGACCTTCAATCTAAATGGAAAATTGAACCCAAGTTAGAACAAGCTTAGTGCACAAATGGCAAACCCACTTTGACACACCAACCTTTAGAACTCAAAAAGGTTCAATTTTGAATGTGGATTATAAATGAAGGATTTAAACAAATTAGGTGAAATATCTAGACTCAATTGGGTAGCATGACTGTGTCAAAGTGGATGACATGACATAATTTTTTATAACAATTTGAACAAAGAAAAGATGAATTTTTCAATTAGATAGCATAATGCCTCCTTTGCTCAAGAAAATTGAGGACAATGTGTTTTAGTTAATTTTAATGAGTTAACAAGTAGTTTTAGACACAGATCAAGACCAAGTAAGCTAGTGACAAAAAATAAACATCTTAAGTCTAAACTGACAAGGTATGGCAAAGTGGGGTCTACTAAACTAGCAAGTTTTTTATCATTCTAGGGGAATCAATTACACAATGACTTTCGCATCAAATGATGCAAAATACAAGCATAGAAACTGGGTGATCATGGCATTGGCTAGTTATAAAAAGGTCTAATCCTTTTTACAACTACTACATCTTATTGTTTACTCAGTGTAGTGTGATTTTCAAATGCAGATACGTCCCATGTGCAAATCTAATTAGGAGCCAAATGAATTCAATGTCAGGAGATGAAACTTTAGGTCAAAGATTCCCTAAAGAACTTGCAAGAAGTAATGAAGTCTCCCTCACAAGCCAAGTTTGCATAAAAATAAAGAAAACATGAAATTAGAAAGACTTTATGATCATTTTCAAGATCACCCAAACTTTGATGAGTTTTTAGGGATTACTTTAGATGAATTTCTTTTTAAGTCTTGGATTAGGCTATTTGTAATAGGAATGGTGCTTTTGATTCCAAAGGTTCCCTAAAGGGGACAAATGCAAGAGCATACACACAACATCCCTTTTTTTTCCAAACAAAAATTTAATCTAAACAACTAAGTAAATACAAAAAGCCTGAAAAGGTGAGTTCATTTTTAAGCCTAAATGTAAAATAAGGTGGTGTTCATTTGACCCCTTGGTCTTAGTTGTAAACTTTAAAAATATTGACCATAAACATCTAAATGTTTTGTTAAACACCAAAACAAGGTTCCTAATTAATTTTTAAGCATACAAAAGGTGATTTAAAACATGTTTTTAGCAAATGTCAAGCTTGGTCTTGCAACAAAAATGTTAGCATGTCTTTTAGCCTTGAAGCTCTTTTAGGTTTGAAATAATGAACTTTAAATAAAAGAGCTCTTAGGTCTATATTTTAAGAAAATCATAGTGATCAACATCGGTTATATAACCAGTGATGGTTACATTTAATAACTGATGATAGTTATCTAACTAACATCAGTTATACCAATGTGATCGATGATAGCTATCCAATCAATGTTGGTTTTACTAACTGATTTCAGTTACTATGTAAACCCATGGTAAATAAAAATGGCAAAACAAAGTTAGAAAATCAATTTGCAAGAGTTTTAATGATCCAAATTAAGATTTTAAAGCTACAAAATGATCTTCTTCATATGTGGGATGCATCTAGTCCCATCGGGCATGCCAAAATGTAGAGAGAATTACAAAGTAAGTTAGTCAAACATTAGTCCATAAATAATGAAAAATGCATAAAGAACTAACTAACTAAGCCTATTTATTCTTATGGGAATTATAAAAGATAGCAAGAAACAAATTTAAAAAAAGCAACATCATATTACCTTTCTAAATGGATTCACCATACCCATGTGGCTCAAAAGCATGTTCTCCCTTGATCAATAATCCTTGTCTTTGTCAACAAAGGTGGAAAACACCTCCAATGTCTCAAGAACACTCCATGAAACCTAAGCTCATGATTCCAGATCGTTAAATTAGCCTATCAATGAAGCTTGCAAACAAAATCAATGATCAAATGCAAAGGATTATGGAAACAATTTAGCATTATAACTTTTCATAAATCAAGCTTAAAATTCATGTCCATGGCCTATCTATTTATAGATTTATGAAATTGGTGAGGAACAACCATGACCATCCATCTCAAGATTGAGATGTGTGGCCATAGATAATCCTAATATTTGGAATTAAACTCATAAATATCCTCAAGATAAATAAGCATTAAAGAGGCATGGGAGGCATTAACTAGGCATGGGTGACCCATAATTTTGATATTTTATGCACTTATGGCTTGATGGATGCCACCCTATAGATGATGTCACTAGGTGATGTAGATTTTCAAAATCAATTTCCAATAATGAGATATTCAAAAAGATCTATGGAATTGTTACTTAAGCTCTTAAATTAGATTAATTAGCATAATTTTAATTAAGTTTAGTGTAATTCTTTGGAAATTGGTGCATAATTAATCAAAATGATCAAAAAGTCATATTACTAGATCATAATTTGATTGAAAAGGAATTAGAAGGTGATGTTAGATGCATTAGAACTGTATTCCCATTTAGGATGTTGCCAACACCAAATAACAAAGGTATGTGACATGTACCAATGAATTAGAAGAAAAGAGTGATCTAGAGCACTAAATGGTGAATTTGTCATTTTGACTTGAAATGATCTAATCAAAGTTAGCTAGCCCATAAAATACATTACCTTGTTTAGGGATACTTTGACCTAAACAGGCACTTGAAAGTGACAATTTTGAACCATTTATGATGTTTTATGGATTTTAACCTAAAATATGCATTTGAGTGCAATTTGAGTAAGATTGACAATTTCAACACAAATGGTGTTAGGAATTGGACGTCTACACTTCCCTACTGACCCTTTTGATTATTTGAGCATGTGCACTTTCTCTCAAATTTTTTGGATTCATAGCCATCTTAGGATCAAAGATATCTTCTATAAAATTAGTGACTAATGCTTGGTCTCTCCAGTCCCCTTTGGCCACCTTCTTGACATTAGGTACTTTCTTATTTTGTTGAGTGGGAGAAGAAGCATAGGATTTGCTCACCACATATGTAGGGGGGAGGTCTCCCCATCTACCCAACCTATGGGTTCTCTATTTTTTGGGATGATTTCCACTTCCTGATGAATATGTCAAAATTTTCATTATTGAGAATTTTGTTCTCAAATCACTCTTTATCTTGTGAAAAATATTGAATTAACAGTTCTCTACCCAACCTTTCTTTCAACTCTAGGCTCTATTCTTTTCAAATTCTCAATGCTCTTGAGGATTTCAATGTTTCAAGTTTTTGTCTTAGATGTGGTGAGCGTACTTATACATAGACACTACTAGGTAGGATCATTATGGGAAATTTGAAATCAAGCACCCCATAAATGATATGGGTAGCACATACACTTGAAGAGCCATTATTAAGAGATTTGTGACAATCATTATAGGGAATCATGCAAAATGGAGCATCTAACATTAATTACAGGTAAGGCAAGTAGATAATCATCTTTTAAAGAATGTTTTTTGGAAGATTTTGGAGGACTTGGGTGAAGATGCGTGACAACTAGATAACCCACTTGTGTCCATGACAATTATTCAAAGGAAAAGGCATAGAAAGGGAAATAAAATAAGGTGAAAAAAAACAAAGGAAAGGGAACACACAAATAGGAAAGGAAACTAGCTAATTATGTATAAGGGGGAGGTAGGCAAGTTAGTTAAAATGTTTCAAATTGATCCCATTAACTAAGATCTCCAATGCATTACCATCTTCATCTTATAACTCAAAAGCATTCCACTGCCTACTACCAATGATGCAAAATTATCCCCTTCAAAGAGAATCAAACTTCACATGTCCTAGCTTTACAACGCTCTGATCATATTTGAAAATTAAATCCTTGGGTTTGAAGCCTGGGTCTGATGACTTCTTATCTAACCACCACTTGACTACTTTTTTTCAGGTGACTTTTGCATCACTTGCCTACTCCCTCACCTACTTGAGGATAAGTAGCTCTGCAAGCCTAACCTCCAATGCTCTATTTTCCATAATCTTAATAGCTTTTAAAAGCTATAATGCGGGGATTTCTGATGACACTGGTATGAGTACCTCTTTATTGTATATAAGTATATAGGGGGAGGTTTTTAATATCTATTTGGGAGTGATGCAGTCCACCCACATGGTTTTTATTATGTGCATGTGCCACTCCCTTTACCATTCAGAGTCTATCCTCTTGATCAGTCTTATCAAATTCTTATTCATTAACTATGCCAACATGTTCCCTTATAGGTAGTAATTGGATGAAATTTTTAAAAATATATCATTTCAAAGTGTGAACTCAAAATTTTTTGACCCAAGGAAGGATTTTTCATTGTCAAATATGACTATCTTAGGCAGGTCAAACCTAGCCATGAGCTCTTCCAAAAAGTCGAGAATCACATTCTCAATCCCCTCTTTCAACAAGATTGCTTCGATCCACCATGTGAAGTAATCGATGGCTATTAATATCCACTTGTGATCAGAACTAGAGACAATATTTATCATCCTAATGAATTCTAAACCCTACTACACAAAGGGTTCATTGATCATAATTGGGTTTAATAACATGGTTGAATTATTCATTTTTCCTGTAAAGATTTGGCATTTTTGGCATTTTTTAATTGCCTTATGGCAGTCTAAGAACATGGTTGGCTAGTAATATCTTGCATGCATGATCTTTATCATGGTGTTTTTCACTATGAAGTGACTACCTATGGGATCAAAGCACATGTCTTGGAAAATCTTCTCAACATGGTGTCTCTCGACACATTGGAGCAGGTCTTCATCAAAGTTCCTTTTGAATAAGACTCCTTGGACCAATGTGTAGCTATACCCTTGTAGTCTATAAAAATGCCTTTTATGTGTGGGAAGGATATTTGGATACTAATCAATTTTCATGAAGTGGATATAATCAGTCACCTAAGATCTAACAGTCTCAAATTGGTTGAGCAAGATTTCTTTCAATGTGTCTTATTCCTCTAGTGAGACGTTTGTGCATTGGGATAGATACTCATAGATTCTTCTTCCTCTAAATAAATTTGTTGGCTTGAATTAAATGTCATACTATAGGATCTTTGTGATCCAATTATCCCATTTTTATATGATCTCTCCTTCCATGATGTATTCATAGACGTTGGAGTGCGCCATGTACACCATAATCTTGTTACTTGTGATAAAGTACCTAAACTTTTTGAGGCCCTTAACTATGTCAAAAGCCTATCTTTCTATGTAATTGTATTTCACTTCATACCCACACAATGTTCTTGATTAGAACATGATATGGTGCTCATCTCTTCCTTCATCTTCCATATGATTTAACATAGTCGCTAGGCTACGCTCACTCCCATAGATGTACATAATGAAGTTTTTAGAAAAGTTGGGGTTAACTAGTACAGGCATGGTAAATATTTCATCCTAAATTTTATTAAAGGTTTTTCTTCCCCTAAAAGTCCACTTGAAATCTTAGTCCTTTAACATCCAATTGATTGGTCGCACCAATCTTTCAAAGTCAGATATAAACTTGTTGATGAAATTAATTTACTTCAGGAAAGATTACACTCCCTTCTTATTTAATGGCAAGGCTAAGTCTTAGATGGCCTTTATTTTCTCTAGATCAATGGTGATCCCTTATTTGGATACTACATACCCCAGCATCTTGCCTTACGGGACTCTAAAGACACATTTCTTGGAGTTGAGAGACACCCCAAATTCTTGATAACTTTGGAAAACATTCTTGAGATGGTCAAAGTGGTCATCCTTCCTAAAAAACATAGTGAGGTCATCTAGATAGATGAGGATGATCTTATTGATTTTCCCTTTGAAGGCCATGTCCATTACCTACTAGAATGTCACCCTAACATTAGAGAGGTTGAAAAGTATCTTTGCATATGTGAAGGTTCCCCACTTCATGGTGAATGTGGTCTTATGCTAGTCTTCTTTATTTAGCCATACCTAGTTGTACTCTAAGAATCTATCTAGCAAAGGAAACATCACTACACTTACTAAAGTCTTAAGGATTTGCTCCATAGAGGGAAGGGGGTAATGGTCCTTCAAGGATGCCTTATTCAAGTCTTGTAAATCCATGCAAATTCAAATATCTCCACTCTTATTTTGCACAAGAACTAGGATGGACACCCAAGTTAAATGCTTAATTAGGTATATAATCTTAGATTTAATGAGTTTCTTGAACTCTTGGGCCATCATAGATTTGATCTTTAGGTTTACTGGCCTTTGTTTCTATTGAATTGGTTTTGCTCCTTCCACCAAGTTGATAGTGTGTTGAATGACCTCATGGTCATATCCCTTTAATTCATCATAAGTCCATGCAATAACTCCTTTATATTTATTGCAAAAAGAAACTAATTATTCTTTGTCTCTCTAAGGGATTTATTTTCCAACCTTCAGCTTCTTTCCACCTCCAACATCAAGCTCAGAGTAATCACCCTTATTTGCAATAAAATTTCATTCATTGCTTCTTGCATCATCAAAATCAAAAAGATTCTTTAGGATGATGAGGCCCTTTGGCAACTTGTTGGTATTTAACTACATGATTTGGTCCCTATAGGCTTCTTTGACCTTTGGCTATAGTTGCTTCATAAATTTACATGATTATTGGAGGAACATGGGAATCTAAGCATCATTTTCAAACACCTACCAATTTTGGTCATTATTCAAGATGGTGGGCTTGATGAGTACTCATACTACCTACTCATTTGTAAACAAGTCTATCACTGGGTCAAATTAGGAACCAATTTTTTCCATTATGTCAGCCTCTACATTTACCATCCTTGAGATGATCTAAATATTGAAGGTTTTAATCAGATCCCATATGTGAAGGTAGTAGGATCTCATGCACACATTCTTTGTAGTTTCTACCCCTTTACCTGCTTTACTACTAACTCAAAATCATTGAATACCTTCAATTGCTTAATGCTTATCCACTCGATAAGGTTGAGGCCATGAACTAGTGCTTCATATTTGGCCTCATTATTTATATAGGCAGACTAAAATTAGAAGGCTCAAAGGGTATCTCTTCTAAAAGGAGATGTTAGTTGAATGTCATATCTAGATCCAATCTTGTATTTTGCACTATCTAAATACAAAGTCCAAAATATGAACTCATCTTTAAGCCCTTCACTTTGATCTCCTTTCTTCTTTATGACCTCAAAAATGGTCTGGTCTTCATCATGGATGATGTAGGTTCCTAGGCCAGTGCATCAAAGTTTGTGAATGGGTTGTTTTCAATGAAATCATTAATAAGGGCTTCCTCCTTTGGACCTCTAGCATATGTTACCTCTTCTCCCTCAAGAATCTCCATGTAGTGTGTCTTCATTCTTGAAAAGGAGGTGTGCATTACTTCAAAGTTCATCATAACTTTGTCCACTATGTGTTCTGGGTGAAGTGGTTCAAATAACACTTTCAACTTTGAACCATGCTTGGTCCTCAGGATAAGATGGGACCAGTCCAATGATAAATACCCATCTATCTTGGTGGTGAAGTCTATTAACAAACATATCCCAAAGACTAGTGGGATGTTTATCACTATAATGTCTTATGATATAGTAATGCTAGGACAAGAATATAATATGAGAGGAAGAGCCCTGATGATCTCTAAGGTTTGAACCTTCTTCTCATTTAGTTGTATCACTCCTTTATTCAATAGCTCATACTTTAATTATAGTGCATCTATTATTTTTTTAGGCATCATCATTGTGTTTGCACCCAAATCGATCATGGAGTTGTGCAATAATTTCTTATCCATAATTAGTGTCAGATTGAATGAGGTCAGATTTGTTTTGCTTGACCCTTCAGTATTAACAAATGTGGATGGCATTTGGGGTTGTGCACTCATGCTAGCTTCCTTCCCCTTTGTCCTTATGGGTTCTACAATCAGCTTTCCTTATGCAGTATTTTCTTACTTCTCCAAGGCTTATTTTAGTAGAGACTTTTGTTCAAGAATTGATAAGACATCCTAAATGAAGATGTTGGTTGGGACCCTCTTAAGTTGCCCCACAATGTTATATGACCCTTGAAGTGAGACCCCAGGATATTTTTATTTGTTCTACACTCTCCCTTAATTTTGGGTATGTCAAAGGTGAGGGATGATGTGTTGGGCCTTTCTCAAAGGTTACTTTGGGCCTTGTGGTGGCTTTAAGGCTTTTAGACAATCTTTTCTTTGAACGATTTTAGTAGTCTAAATCAACATATGGGACTCTATACACATGAACTTTGCTCATGTAGACTACATTTTCATCCTCAACCCAAGATAAAAGTGTGTGTTTTAGAGTTATTTATTCTTCTTATTTAGGAACATCCCTTACATTTGCACCATCAAGACTACATTCTCAACCCCTAGAGACTAGTATGTGTAGGTTGAATCAGAGGCATTCCCTTGTCATCACTTTTTAGCAAATTTCTATTGTAGGTTACCCCTTAGATAGTTTTAGGGTCCATAAGTGTCATTACAAGGAAAGCACCATGAATTAGAGTCATTCTTCAAGTTGTTTTGGCTATAAATTAGCTATTTATTCACATTAGGTTCTACCAAATGTAAGGGGTCTGATACTATGGCCATTTGGTTCACGAGCTGTGTCTAATGGTTTGGTTCTTGATGATTCAAAGCTTGATGGTTTCGCCTTTGTCTTTTTTGTTACTAGTTTTGTTCATATGGTGCTCTCCTTTATTGATAGTTATTGAAAGGTGGATTCAAAGGCACATCCTACTACCTTTTGAAGTTGGTTATCTCAATGGAGAAGTTTTGTAAGATCCTCTTCATATCATTCATCTTTGTGGCCAAGGAGGATTGATCGGATGTGATTACCTAAGTGGGCAGATACACATACATAGATGATGGGGTTCTTGAGGTACTTTGGACTTCTTTTAGTGGGGGCATTGATATCTCTAAAAAGATCAACATTGATAGACATGGAGATAGTTTTCCTATATCTATCAAATTATTTTTGCCCTAATTGTTAGATCATAAGCATTCACCAACATCTAACCTTTGAGTGATTGAATCATAACCACAATATCCAAATTGAAAGCCTTGATATAGAACATAATATCCATGCTTATGGGTGGTCATGCCACTATTGGGATCCTTTTCCAAGTCATTTTTAACCTGGTGTTGAAGTCAATGATGACTTTTCGTAAGCCTCTATGGTTATAAGTTGTTGTAAGAGGGATGATTAGTCTATTTTCTCATTAAATCACTCAAAGAATTTTTCACCCAGGTCATCTTAGGTACCGATGGATTTGTCTAGCAAATATTAGTACCAATCAAGAGCCCATACTTTGAAAGATGCCACTACTAGCCTTAAGGCTACATTCTGCATAGTGACATAGTACACAGTGCATACGTTTGTAACATCTTGGAGATGTTTTGCTATGGTCTTGAAATCCTCTCTTGAGAACTTGGGAAGTGCCTTCAAGGTGTTGGCAGCAATGGGGTCCCATGTAGTTGGTGGTGTTGGTGGGATAAGTGGGCTACCAATATTCCATGATATGAAATTCCTCAGTAGGCCTTAAATAGCCATTTTTTGTTACTAAGCAGTGCTAGACCTTGTGGTCCCTTGGTGAGTTGAAGCTCTGAGAGGCAGTGTTAGTAGGCTTAGATTATTTATTGTTTTTGACCTTGTTATAGGCCTTTGGTTCATAAAATTAGGCTCTATTCAATCAAACTAGTAGATATGTCCTATCAAGCATGCTAGAAAAAAAAACTATTAACACCTAAAACTCTCACTATAGGTTAAACAGCCTCCTATGGGAATCTTTATAGATGTGGGATCGAGTGTCGTCTTAAAGAAACCTTTGGTATTTTAGAAGCTAGCTCTTCATTCAAAGTTGGGGTGAAAAGGAGAGAGAAAAATGTAAATAAAATTGAAGATAAAACTAAGGCAATGCACCAAGAGGTTTAAAACACTTAGATTATAATTGCATAAAATTGATCAAACCCTTAAACACTATAGACCATAAAGGAGCATAAAGCATGAATTAAGATCTATAATGAAAGAAAAGTTTGATACTATAGAAGAAGAAGAAAAGAGATAATAGATAGAGATAATTTTCCATGCAAATTGACATAGAATATCACATCCTCTTCATTATTAAATGAAGAAATGAATATAGAAGGCCTAGAAGTCACATACAAAATGTCCAATCACACCTATGAGGGGCACCTATTGAGGTCAAAGAATGGAAATTGCTACCTTTTATTACTCCTATTTTATTACAAAAGGTAGTATACAAAATATCTAATACAAGCAAAATGGTAACTAGCCCCCTACAAAAGGAAAGAGCCTAGAATATATAGGCAAGATAGCCTATCATGGGAATGACACCTAGAGATCCCATTATTTGTGCTCATAATTATGCCATTATAACTAAAAAAATAACTCAAGCTCATGAGTGTAGTTAGCCTCTAGATCCTAGATATTATGCAACCACTCTATTTTTTTAAGGCCATGATGCTTGAGAGTGGTATAGTGATACCACATGTACATATTTGGATTTGTCTTTGCTATGTCATGTTATTCCAAACTCTGACAGATCAAAACTACTCATGTTAAATGTGGGGGTGACACATGTCAATTGGCACTCCTCCTAGAGGGAGCTAGGTATTTCTTTATAAAATTAAGTGTAGGGACACCATTTGTTGAAGACACATTCACCAAATAAATGGCTTAGTGGCCCCCATTTATTTATCAACTAGTCAATAGCATTGTTTGGAGGTCTGACCCAAAAGGAAAAGGCTTAGAAGAGCATGGGGCCACTACGTGTCAAGTTGGCACTCCACAGGAGTGAAGTGAGATCCTCTCCATGCTGGATGACCGTTAGGATACCATGTGGAAGAGGTAGATGGAGGCTGATACTTAGGCAAAAATTCAAAAGAGGGCACTGAGAAAGGAAGAGGCTGAAAGTAGAACTTCCAAAAGGTGCAGATGATCTGCTAGCTACATTAAGCAAGTCCAAAATTAAAGATAAACTGATCCAAAGCAACAAAACATGGATTTAAATCCACAAAATATGTGCCCACAAATCCTCTCATTGTACCCTACTTGGACTAACCTTGTATCATAGAAGCTATGATGCAACTCTACTTCATTTTTTACCTTCGATAGAATCTAGACTAGCATTAAGGGAAGTCCATGAAAGAATGTTTAGAGCCCAAACTAGTGGGGTAATCTTAGCCAAAAAATTATTGTGTATTGGTTATTATTGGCCAATGATGGAAGTAGATGCAGTTGCATATGTAAAGAGGTGTGTCAAGTGTCAATATCATGCCAATCTAATTCATGCTCTATCCAAGACACTCCAACCATTAACAACACCATGGTTGTTGTAAATATGGGGACTCGACCTCATCAAAAATATCAATCTTACCTCTTTTGATGGCTATAAACATGTCCTGACTTCTACCGAATACTTCACTAAGTGGGTGGAAACCATTCCTCTCACTTATGTAACTAATAAGCAGATCTCCAAGTTCATATTCAACCATCTCATCTACCACTATAGCATCCACTCCCACATTATATTTGGTAATGGTAGATCATTTAAAAATAAAGATGTGAAAGTGCTTTCTTCTCAATACCACATCAAACAACATTTATCTACTACTTACTATCTGCAAGGAAATAACCAAGCTGAGGATTCTAATAAAACCATTATTAATATTCTAAATAAGATAGTCAATGATGTTGGTCGTAATTGGCACTTGCAACTATTTAATTCCCTATGGGCATACCATACCACATTTTTTAATCCAACAAGAGAAACACCCTATTCACTTGTTTATGGAACTGAGTCCAATCTTCCTATCGAGAAAAAGTTGCCTTCTCTCCAAATTTCATTATAGCATATCATTAATGATGAAGACTACAAAGTGGCTCACTTGTAGGAGCTATACCTACTTGATGGAAAATTCTTGGTTGCCTTGAATAATCTTTAGGCATATCATAATCAATTAAAAGGCCAATAGAATAGGTGTGTTAAGCATCATGAATTCAAGCTTGGTGACCTAGTATTAAAAGAAAATCAAAAAAATGTGAATGTTGAAATAAATAAAAAAGGAAAGTTCCAACCAAACTAGTTAGGGCCCTATGTAGTTGTTGACAACTAGGATTCTAGAGCATATAGGCTCTCTATGCCAGAGGAAGATGAACTTGATGAACTAATGAACATAATGCACATCAAACATTTTTATGATTGAGGGACTCAGATTATTATCTATAAGGATCATTTAAGTTTTGTCATACTATACATATTATGTATACTATACACATTACCATTATACCATACCCTTAACCCTTTGTCAACTAGTTATTTTTACCTAACCCTGACTATCATATTTGGCCTTGGTTCTGATTAATTTTTACTTTAAGCACATTCAGTGGTTGATGACAAATTCAATTCTAGTAGTTGTTTCAGAATCAAACATGTGAATGGTAGTTTATGAAAGTAGTATGATAGTGATCCTGGTAATTGCATCCTTAATTTATTGTTACATTTTCATCTTGTGCTATTAATTATAACCACTATGGACAAATTAGTACCATTGACCCTTTATCATTGTTTCCTAATTATAATTGCCCATGGAAAAATTAGGGACAACACCTTTACCATGCATTATTGCATCATCTTGCCATTACTATTATCATTTATCTTATCATTTACCTTTATTTAAAACTTGTTGGTACTCAGTCAAATGCCTTTTATGTGGGAAGAACTATAGTGACTTGAGGTCCATTTTTAATATGTAAGCAGTGCTCATTCACATTGAGGTCAGCTCAGTCACCCTTTTGCCATGTTTTCATCATTTTGTGAGCATTTTAAGTTTTAGACACTCTCACCATTTTGTGAGCATGTTTAAGCCATGCTCTCACCATTTTGTGAGTTGGACCATTATGATCTCGTAATTCTCAATTGAGTTAAGATGCATAGAAAATTAAAAAAACATTTGAAACAATTTCAAAACCCCTAAACATTTACAAATATCTAGAAAATCCTAAAAAACACAAAATCATAAAAAATGGATTAGAATTTCCACACGAGATATAAAGCCATCAAAAAAATTTGGGATGGGCCATATTATCTATTTAGTTTATTTCTATACCACCTTGGTCTTTTTCCTCCCATTTATGAGAGAACTACATTGGTCTAAGGTTTGCATGGACTATGTAGGCAATACTTAGATACATGGGGTATCTTGGGTTATCTCAGTCACACCTTCTTTTAGTTTTTGGCCACTTCCTTGCCTTAAGGATTTTGGGACTCCTAACTAATTCATGAGTAACCACTTGTCATTAATTCCCCCATCCTTATTAGCCTTAGCTTTATGGTCTCATTATTTTGTGAGTTGATGTTGTAGACATTATGTATTGGAATTTGATGTAGTAATGACCACTTGGCTTTCCCTACACTCTCCCCAATTTGTGAGTTAAATTTTTATTTGAACGCTCTCTCCATTTTGAAAGTTCATTCTCATTCTAAGTCTAATATGTAGTAGACATTGTGGATCACTAGTGGATACTCGTCTCTTGATTTTTTGTGCAGTTTTAGCATAAACCATACTCTCACACTTGTGTAATTTGTTTGTGTTGATGTTTTCATGATTGTGAAATGTCATCCCCTCTTTTATCATGAACTCATTATTTTTTGAGATCATTCCCATTTCGTTTACAAGTCAATCATATTTTTTTACCATTCATTTTCTTCTATCCCATATCTTGGGAGAACTATATTTGGCTTGAAATTCACATTGGACCTTATGTCAATGGAACTATGTAGGCATTTTCCACTTGCCTAGTGCATCTAGAGTTAGCTCGGATACCCCTTCCTTTTATTTTATTCCCACTCATTTTATTTGAGTTATTTTTTTTGTCTCCTATGGCCTAAGGGAAATGTTTGTCATCTTGTTTGTGGTGTTATACTCTATGTTTGAGGGCAACTGTTTGTCACCATACCCTTTGTGTCATTATTCACCTATAGCCTAGGGGTAACCTTGGGCCTTTTATTCCTATGTTATTTTACCTGTATCATTGCTACCTAACTTAGGGTTCACCCTGTCACCAAGAGTAACACCTCTATTACACACACATGAACAGTTTGTTTTTTGTTTGCACTAACCTTGTGATTAACCATTGTTTGTATGTTGTGTTTGTTTATGCCATATTATTTGTTTGTTTGTTTTTTTTGTGTATTTTGTTATTTAATTTTTGTATTGTTATTTTGTTGTTGATTATTTTTGTTTGTTTAGCTATTTATGTCTTGTTTATTAATTTATTTATTTATTAGTGTTTTGTAGTGTCTCATTTGTTTTGTTTATTAGTGTTTTATTGTTTTTATTAATTTTTTGTTTTGTTTATTGATGTTTTGTTATTTGTTTGTACAGTTTGTTTATTTTTCTAACTTTGTTTATCATTTTTTGTTTGTATAGTTTGTTTGTATTTTATTATTTATGTTGTTTGTTCGTTTATTTTTTTGTATGGTGTTTAGTTTGTTTGTGTTTTTTTATTTGGGTTTTGTTGTTTGTCTATTTTTATCCATTTATTTGTTTTGTTTGTTTGTTTCCTTATTATTTATTTTGTTTTTATTTTTAATTCTTTTTTTTAATTGTCATAAGATTATTACACTTTATTTGCACTTAAGTGTTGATTATCCATATCATATACTTAGGTTGTGAATTTTTATATTTAGTCTTGCACTTAGTTTATTTGTTATATTTACACTTAGAATTTTATTATCCATATCTTATTCTAAGGTTGTTTATATTTAAATTTTAATTAATTTTTCCATGCTTAGAATATATTTTGTTAGTTTAGTTATCCATAATTGTCATGTGTAATATCATAAGCTGAAGTAAAATTGTGCTCACAAAGTCTATTATATCAATGCAATGGTGTTACTTCTCTGATATATTAAAAAATAGCTAAATACCCAAGCACATACCTAAATCCATGAGTAATAAATAAGAGAAACAAATAATTTATTATGTATTTATATATATGAGCATCTCTAAATAAGTATTCATATAAGTCATACAACACAATCAGATGATAACCAACAAAACATCTCATAAACATGACATAAACAATACATGAACAGAGCATACATAAGCATAAACATCAATAATGTTAAACATCCATAATGCTAATCAATGCTAAACATGAGATAATCAATATAATAAACATGACATCATATATATATCAAGAATATCATATACATGTATATTGACCTTGAAGGACCTAAAACTAAATGTCAATGTATCTCAAATTTCATATGCATAAAAGATATATACATATCATAATGGTGTCTCTAAAAATATATAAGTATATTGATACAATGGGTACAATGCCATATGCCAAAAAAAATTCCAAACTATGCCAAAATGTTAAGGTCATTGTGATTAACTCTGGATTTGTGTGTCCATGAGACTTGTAACTAGAGGAGACCCTAGTGGTCTTGGTGGAGTTGGTCATAGCTAATGAATAGACTAGACCAAGGTACTTATAACATGAGTCCTAGTCTAAGACCAACTAGATTTGTTCCTTGCCCTTTTTGCATCCCAGATCTTACAAGTAACAACATATTGATCCTCGGGCATGGTCGACTCATAAGCTCACTTATAATAGGATGCTTCATCCTTTGCTGAAAGTCACTTCATAACCATCTTCGATAACCCTACATGTTTGAATCCTCAAGCTGCATCATGCTATTGTCTTAGCCTATCCATACTGGTCAATGCTTGATCCCACTCACTAATGGCCTAATCTCTCTCTATAGTGAGTTGGCCCTGAACTGCACCATCATGACTATCTTGGCCTTAAGTTAAGTGATCTCTATCTGCAACCAAGTCATATCATCATCCCTCATGTTTAGGGTGCTCTATAAATTAGATAGTTGGTGTTGTAACCTTGTAATCTCCCTTACTTGAGTAATGATCTCCTACTTAAGCATGTCAGTGTCTCTACCTACCATAGTCATGTGAGAAGGCATTACTTGACTTGGATCCATTTATGTGCTCGAAGACCTAGCTTGGCCTAAGCCAACCTATCCAACTACCACCACTACTAAGATAGGATATAGTATCATCACATCTTACCTTTTATCACCATACCCATCATCTATGTCTCCATCTCCTCCACCATATCCTCCATCAAATCCATCATCATCATCATCGTCATCATCATCATCATCCCCAACATCACCACCACTCTCCTACTAGGTGTCATTATTTTCATTTGAGGTCTTAACCTCCATTTCCTCAATATCCATAGGTACTTGAGCCCCTACCGATACTAGAGTTGTCAATCTCAAAGGGTACACTTGTACCCACCAGTGTATATAAGCTATAGTGATCCTTACATGTAGCTTATTATGGCCTCATTCCTCAATATCATAAAAGTATCTTAGCTAATCTATCATGTCACATGGGAAAACCACCATGGCCCCTCAATAACATCTTGTGTAAATTTGAACTAATTGAGTACTTGATTAGGATAGTACTCTATAATGTGGGAATGTCTCTTAGTAAGAAAATATCTAGTGATCATGAAGCCCATATATGATCCATCCCTAAACCACTATAGTTGATAGTGAGGTATGACCTCTAAATAAAGAATTATGGTATAAGGTCATTAAACATCTAATGATAAAAAATTATGTTTCCTCTATGCTCATGCTTGTTGGCTCCTATCTAATCCTAATCCTAAGCTATTTAATCCTTGGGATCTCACACCCTACACATCCCAACTAGTCACTCAGTTGTGATATGCTCCCAATCCCAGACTATAATAAGTGTGCAGGATCTAATACTACATCCACTTTGGTATGCTATCATATGAAAATCTTTGTATAACTATGTTAAAATAGTTGGTCCCTAGGCAAAGTGTGTTGAGTCATCTAGCATGCTCCTAATGATGCCACCTAGGCCCATATGGAAATACCAACCACTCTTGTTAGATAGAAAGATGTTATTGATTATGTCCATAAGAATAACAACCTCCCAATCAATCAGAGTTAGTGGTGATGGATCCCTAATAGGCAAGTCATCTAGTTGAATATCTGTATAGGTCTCAATCATGTTTATATCAACCTTCCCCTAACCATGGGGACACTTTGATAGCTACATAGATCATCAAGAACTACCTAGTACTATGTTGGTGGTGTCAATAATAATCAATGTTTATGCATCGATAGCTTGAGGATATATCAAGTATATTCAAGTGTGATGGTAGCCTTCCTAGTCAAAAAGTGAAAGGTGGACATATCACTATGCTAATGCTCAAATAATGCACTCAAATAAGCTTGATTGGCCCAGATAACTAGCATTTATGCCACATTGTGGAGGTCTAACATTTGTAGGAAGGAAACCATGGCCTCGATCCAAATATACAAGGTCCATAGATAGTGTGATCATCTTTCATGATAGGTAAGAATAGCCAATCGATCTTGTAATAAAAAAATTTAGTGTTAGCCTAACTATGTACAACTACTTAATCCTAAGCCTAACATGCTTGGTATAATTAGCCCTCTTCCATAGGTCGAACCCATTTTAGGTCCCCAAGTCAATTATTTTTGGCTCCCAGGGAAAAGCCATTGATTTATCTATGTCAAAGCCACCATTTAGGCACTTTTACATGTTTTTAGGTGCAAGTGCCATTTTTTCACAAAAATGGCAGCTTCTCCTAAAAATGGGCAAAATCACCATTTCGATGATTTCTACCCTTTTTGGCATTTCCACCATTTTTTAAAATGACAACTTCAATCAAAGTCATTATTTTTCTTGGTAAAAACATCATTTTTCCTACCATATAAATGGAAAATTTGTTATTTTTTGTCTTAGCTCTTCTACGGGTTATTTTCTCTTAGTACTCTGTGCATAAAACCAGAGCTCAAATTCTCCAAAGGTTAGGGTGAAAATAAATTGTTTTTTACCCCAAGGGTGAATATATTGTTAAAATTTTTATTTTTTACCCCCCAAGTCTTGTAGTTCATTTTGCACATTCTAGGAAGTGTATTTTTCACAATCATGGTTCATTTTATGCACCGTTTGATCCTACGTGCCTTATTTTTTGGTAGTATTATAACCAAAACACCTTTTTGGGCCTCCCCTAAGGCCCGTTTAACAAAAAAAATCAAAATATATCATGTGTTTATTCGTATTTGCATCTTAAAACTCATATTTAGGCTATAAATGTCTTTTTATCCTTTTCCATCTCATCGTAAATCTATTTTACAAATTTTTCACATAAGCTACCCTTGACAATTTATCCCGTCATGGAAAAAAAAATTGATTGATCAATGATATATATCTCACCTTTCTAGGGCATTCATGTTTTAAATCAGTCAATGTGAACATGAGAATGATTATAACCACCTTTGGGCAAATCATTCTATTTTTGACCAATTTAATGATTATAACTACTTATGGGAAAATCATTATTTTTATGTCCTATATTAATGATTATAATTGCCTTTGGGAAAATAATTATTTTTACTCACTCCACCCACCCTTTCAAGGCAAACACCTTTATTATTGATCTTAATCACCTTTAGACAAATCATTGACTTGCATTTGTTCCTGATTATAAGCATCTTTGGGCAAATCAGTATTTCTCATTTCATTCCTAATTATAACCACCTTTGGGGAAATTAATGTTTCTCATTACATTCTTGATTATAACTGCCTTTATGCAAGTCAATTTTTTCATTTTTTTAACTTATTATAACCACCTTTGGATAACTCATTATTAATCCCATTACCTTACTGGGGCAAATATCTATGCCACTACTTATAATTGCCTTTGGGCAAAATGAGTGTCACACCTTTTATTACTAATTCAATAATCCCACCCCCATTATTTCTAGATCATGTCATTTTCTTCATTTTGAGGGAACATTCGATAAAATTCTATTTTACCACCTACTCACTTAAGGGGGCATCAAAGGCTATTGACAACCCTTTGGGGTATGAACCATTTGAATTAATGACTTTTTCATTCTTTGAAAAAATGGTACTATGCATATGTCTTGTAACTTCTTTTCAAATAGGATCAAACTTTAGATGCTTAGTTTTGGTCACTTTCATGCCTAAACTAGGATTCAGTTCAATTTTTATCAAATGATACAATTTAAGCCTAAGAATCACCTATATTTCCTTATTTCATCCATGTAGGGGATTTAATTTCCCAAAAATATGATGATGTTATCTTATTTGATGTATTACCCTATATGCATCAAAAACCTAGTTTAGATTTAACCATAGTTAAATTACGACCTAGTAATTTGACACTTTTGGCCTGTCAAGTTATTAATTCATAAAATTTAAAATAATTTTTAACAACCAAAAATCACTAAGCAAGATTAATTATATTGAAAATCTTAATTAACTTGTCTAAGAAAAAATTCTAAATCAGATTAGTGAATTTTATTTACCAAAAAATGGATTCTTAGCCAAATATGAAGTCAAAGGTCAAAGGAACTAATAAAGTAATTTATTATTTCCCAAATATTTCAAAATTATGAGTCATGACCTCACAAATATCTAAAGTTAGTTCTCATGCCTCACAAATATCTGAAACTGAGATGTCAATATTTCATGAGTGCTTTGACCCAACCTAGAGTTAGACTAACTCAACCTAGGTTAATTTGGACTCAACTCAAGTTATAATTTAACCTAACCTCCTTAGATTTAAATTTAGTTCTTTGATATATAAATATAAGTGCCCACACTATATTCCAACAATTTTTTTTGTAAGGTTATTCTATTGCAATACCTTCTTGAAGCCTTTGAAAATAGTGTTATAATGTCCAACTTATGCCAAGCTTCACACCAAGCCACAAGTGACTATTGGAGATATGTTACCACCATGGAAAAGCATTGCTAGAAGACTCTAATTATCCTAGGCTAAGTACAAACATCCTTATGCCAATAAGTAAGCATTAAATTTGACAAAGAAGGTAAGAAATTTGTATAATCTTTATCTATATTTTATGATCTTGCTTATTGTGTTATGCTCTCCCTAATTCTCAAGCCAGAGTGTTTAGTACTAGTGTATTGTTATGCTTGGTTTTTATCATTTAGACTAACAAGGGACTAATCTATATATTATTTACTTTTTGAACATCTAAGGTACAACTATGAATTGCAAAATTGTTTAGATATATAAAAACATAGAAAACCAAAAAAGTAGAAACTTACAGTGGATGATTTCATCATTTAAAAATGATTTCACAACTTTGTTTTACAATTTCACAACTTAGGACCATAATTTTACAACTATGATTTTGCAGCTTAGATCTATAATTTTTCAACTCAGGGATGCAATTTTACAATTCATGTCTATAATTTTACAACTCTATAATTTCACAACTAAGATCTATAATTTCACAACTTAGGTCTACAATTTTTTAACTCTATGATTTTACAACTCAAGTCTTCATTTTCATAACTTTCTTTTATGATTTCTCAATTTTCTCAAACTTTACAAAAAAATACCAAAATAGAATAAATGATTTCATGATTTGATTATATGATTTCTCTAGTTAGTGTCCTGAATTCCAAAATAATCAAGAAAACCATGAAAACACAAAGAATAAAAGAATAAATCCACAATTAAAATGGATTATTTTATAATTAAACTCTATGAGTTTTTAGTTTTTACATAAAACATGGAAAAACCCTAAAAATTGTATAATGAATTCATGATTTTCCTTGATGATTTCATAAAAGTATGCTTCAAATTTATAGATGTGTAGAGTCAAGCTCAAAAAAAGATGTTTTTACAATTCTCTAGGACAATTTCATGGTTTTACTCGATGATGTAATGAACCGCTACACCAAAACCTCAAGGCATTAGTGAAGTCTGCCCACCAGGACCATAACATCCCACCACACTTCCAAAGCCCAACCTCTGGGCTAGATTTTCACTCATACCACAGGATCCCTACATGTATGAGCCCTAGATGAACATTGCTATGCTGGCATAGCCACCTGCTTCGTGACTTGAACCTGGGTAGAGGCTCTGATACCACATGTAATGAACCGGTATACCAAAACCTTGAGGCTTTGGTGTAGTAGTTCATTACATGTGGTATCAGAGCCTCCACCTGAGTTTAAGTCATAGAGCGAGTGGCTAAAATGGCATGGAAGTGTTCATTTGGGGCTCATACTTGTAGGGAATCTTGGTGGTATGGGCACAAATCTAGCCCAGAGTCTGGGCTTCGGAAGCGTAGTGGGTAATTGTTTAGCATCATATTGTGAATCCTGCTCTTATTAAAGCTTGTGGAGGTTGCCCCCTCAAAGTGACTTATCTAGTATCATATATTTGGATATATTTTAGTCATATTTGGATCTACTTATACTATTATAATTTATTCTTGAAGTAATTTCATTACAAGTGGTATCAGAGCTGCGATTTGGGCAATCTTGTGGGTGAACCCTAATTTTTTTAAATTTGGCTATATCTATAAAATGGTTGCAAATTTATCTAAATTTTTTTTACTAGAGGTGCGAATAATTAATTTAATCTTCCATTAAAATTTCAAATCACTTGGATTTGTTTTACAAAAGTTATCTCCATTTTATGGGTTTTCATAAAATTGCTCTATTGTGCACAATTCAAATAATTTTTTTGAGTTATTTACATTTCTAGAAATCTTAAAAAGTTTGGCTAGGGTTTTTTCTTTGTATGTTTTTATATGAGGCTCACATAATTCCAAAATCACTTGATCAAATTTAGGTCAAAAGTGCCAATCAGGGTTAACATCGTAAAGCCCTTTTATGGCGGGTCCATAAACTTAGGGCTGAGGAAAGGGTGCTAAAACTCCTAACAAGGAAGAGATGGATTTAGAAGGGGGATGTACTAGATCCTTTGTACCAGGGTTCTCTGGCATAGATCATAAAGTGAGCCAGCTTGACTATAGTGTAAGGCATTTAGAGTGAGGTGCAAGGCATATAATCTAATATGAAATCCATACAAGATAGTTTGGTAGATATCATAACGGCTTTGAAAAATAATCAGTCAAATCATCCAGCTAACACTATTGCATAACCCCACAAGGGTGGTTCTCCCAACCAATCTACTTCAAATCTAACTACAGTGCCATAGAGGAACCTGTTACCAAAGGTGGATATGCACAAATTTGATGGAAAAGATCCACTCAATTGGATCAACCAAATGGAGAATTTTTTTGATCTACATTAGATCCTTGGTGGATAGAAGGTTACCATGGCATCTTTGTCTCTTGAACCTAATCAATTTATTTGGTATTGATGGTTGTGTGCTCAAAATAAAAAGATGACTCTCAATGTCACTTGGTAAATTTTTACAGAGGAGCTTCAATTACACTATGGCAATAGTGTGACAGAGAATTACTTCAGCCAATTGGAAAAATTGTGATAGACTGGCTCTATCAAGGATTATATTCATCATTTTTAGAACCTATCCTTACGTGTGGAGACAATTTCTGAGGAGAACTTGAATGACCTATTTTTGGGTGGACTCAAGGACCACATTCAACATGAGGTACACATGTTTAATCCACTTAAGATTTCTAATTCTATTATCATGGCACGCAGAGCTGAGGAAAAATTCATAGCCAACAAAAATAAGCCACTCACTCACTTCAAAGATCATAACATGTTGACACCAACATTTCCTCCACCTACCAGATTAACCCCACAATAAATTGAAGAGAAGCGTGCAAAGGGATTATGTTTCGATTGTGACAGCAAGTGGAGTAAAGGACATAGATGTGTTGAGAAGAAGTTATTCTACATTGAGGGATCCAATGAAGATGAAGAAGATGATGATGCCTCCAATGATGATGAGGAAGAGATAGAGGAGGTACCTAAAAATTCCCAACCTACAATCTCTTGTCATGCACTTGTAGGTATTAGCACTCCACAGACTCTTAAGATGGTGGGTTTCCTCAAGAAATAGAAGGTGACAGTGTTGATTGATTCAAGAAGCACACATAACTTCATCAACCATAAGTTGGCTACTCGATTGAACTGTTTCATCTACCCAACACCAGAATTTCAAGTCATGATTTTATAAATGGTGGCACAATTAATTATTCAGTTAAATGCCATAATATTAATCTTGCTATGGGTGAGTACAATCTAGATTATCCTATGTTTTTTATTCCCATGGGTAACACAGACATTGTTTTGGGATTACAATGGCTCAAAACCTTGGGTACCATTGAGATGAACTTCTAAGAACTATTTATGCACTTTCATTCTAAAGGTAGGAAAATTGAACTACGTGGATTACAGGCAAAATCTCCTTAATTGGTTAGTTCACATCAGATGACCAAGATACTAAAAAAGGGGGCAAAGGGAATTATTTCATGATTATGTTCCATAAAATTTCAACCCACACATGCATCTACATGTCTTGATCTATAGATGATTCTTGATGACCACCCATCTATTTTTGGGGCCATGCCAAAAGGACTACCACCAAAAAGAGAACATGATCATGCCATTCAACTACTTCCAGGGAGTCAACCACCAAATATCAGACCATATAGATATCCATATGCACAAAAGAGTGAAATCAAAAAAATGGTCCATGAGATGTTGGAGGCAGGGATCATCAGGCATAGCTAAAGTGCATATTCATCACCAGTGGTCATGGTGTGAAAGAAGGATGACACATGGAGGATGTGCCCAGATTATAGGGAACTCAACAAGTACACCATCAAAGATAAGTTTCATATTCCCATAATTGATGATTTACTTGATGAGTTACATGGTGATAATTATTTCACAAAATTAGACCTTCGCTCAGGGTACCATCAAATTAGAATCAAGGATGAAGATGTTCATAAAACTTCTTTAGAACACATAAGGGCCATTATGAGTTTTTGGTAATGCCTTTTGGTCTTACAAATGCACCATCTACTTTTTAGAGCTTGATGAACACTATTTTTAGGCCATTTTTAAGGAAGTTTGTGTTGGTTTTCTTTGATGACATATTAATTTATAGTCAGACATGGGAAGCACATCTGCAACATGTGAAACATGTGTTGATAGTTTTGGAGAAGCATTAACTTTATGCGAAGCCATCCAAATGTGATTTTGGAGTATAAGAGGTAGAGTACCTAGGTCACATTATTTCCCATGAAGGTGTCAAAGTTGATCCCTAGAAGATCAAAGCTATGATGGAATGGCCCATGCCAAAAACTCTCAAAAACCTCAGACCGCTACACCAAAACCTTGAGGCATTAGTGAAGTCTGCCCACCAAGACCATAACTCCTACCACACTTCTAAAGCCCATACTCTAGGCTAGATTTGCACCTGTACCATAGGATCCCTACCTGTATGAGCCCTAGACGAACACTGCCATGCTAGCGTAGCCACCCACTCTGTGACTTGAACCCAGGTGGAGGCTTTGATACCACATGTAATGAACCGGTACACCAAAGCCTCAAGGTTTTGGTGTCGCTGTTCATTACAGATGATTTTTCTATTTTCCTTTCCAAATTCATAGCTTCATAAGAACAAATTTGCAATTCCATAGTTCAAAATAAAATACATAAAAGTTAGATAAAATTCAAGAAAATAAGGTCTAAAATGAATGCTTTTTTACTCCAAGCAGGTCCAAAGATTCTCTCATTATGCATGTGTGGTGTGTGGTCCCATCAGGCATGCCATTATGTGAAATAATAATCCAATGTGGAAATTAGTCAAGTCTTAGTATGATAAACCTCAATAAAAATAGATAAATAAATCTAACAACTCAAGCCTAGCCACTCTAAGAGCAAGAGAATAATGTAGATAACAAATAAAAGAAGACAAAATAAATATTTTTCACCTTCCTTATGATCAAGAGTTTCGCATTGGATTTGGAAAAATGTGTTATGTCATGTGCTCAAAGATTATTTGACAATGGTACTCCTTGTATCATTTCTCCTTGTCACTTTCGCAATGTTTGGCTTGGCTTTGGCAAGATGTATCAATCTATCAATAATTTTACATTATAACATTACAAGAAAATTGTCTCTCAATAATTCAACATTATAACTTTGTCTTAAGAGATTTTCTGAGAGAATTCATGCATAATAACATTAAACAAAAAAGCTTTATCTCTCACTAATTCAACATTATAACTTTGGCTTAAGAGCTTTTTTTTTTAAATGGCCTTGGCACTTCTGTTTATAGTTTTTCCAACTATCTCTAATCCATGTGCAGCTAGGTTAGATTTAACCTTGGTTATGTTTAGTTTAAACTTAGTTAAGTTAAGGAGGGTACAAGCAATTAATATTTGGAATAGAGGCCCCATTTATTAAGCATGGCTCTTCATTTCTAAATTTAAGGCTTTAATGGAGATATTTTAATTTCCTTGACTTTGAGGATGATGACATCATCATAACCTCAATTTTATTAAAATTTTAGTTTTACAAAATTAATATTCACTAATTGCACATGGAAATTTCATTTAAGCATTTAATTTGGTTTGTTTAGTTAATTCATTTTACTTTGCATTTTTGCATTTTAGGAATTATTTAAGTGCAATGCTTAATGGGTCCAAGGGCCAATCTATCAATTTACTAGGTCATAATTTGAGTGGAGATGAATCTGTAAGAGGTTATTATTGCATACAGGATAACACTCCAAATAAGGATGTCTCAACTAGGTACTAATGTCTAATGTGAGGACAAAATTAGGACATTCAATGATTTTTAGGCTTAATTTACACTATTTGGTAGAAACCAATCTAAATTCTGGTTGGAACATAGTTATGGCCAAAATGGGGTGTCTACATGACCCACCATAGACTATCCTCCTCTGAAAAATGCATAACCATCTCTCAATTAACTCACTTATGGGCTAAAACCCCCACTCATTCATCCACCACCACCTAAAAATTGATTTGTTCACACCTTATCCAACCAGTTGTTGGATCACTCACAACATCACATATCCATGTTTGTAGTTACTCTCTCATGGATGAAATCTCATCTATCACTCTCAATCTCAACATAATTTAATAAGCATGTACTAGGGAAGCCAAATGATAGCCCATGACATCAAGAATCACTTTAAGGACAATATTTACAACTTCACATCCTTCATAGTCTACATTAATATAATAAGCAATCTCTCCATCTCATTTGTAAATTTAACCCATACACCACATGCTTGGGCTACCATACACATTAGTAACTCCTTCTTCCACTTCATGAGCTTAAGAGACTCACTCTCCATACCTGCAACATCACATACTTGAGCTGATCTCAAACTTGATTTCTCTAATTCATACATCATTTTGATACAGTATTATTCTATGTGAAGTTTAGGCTTCTCAAATCCTTCACCATCATTCTTCCCACTCCTTAGAAAAATATTTAGTTGTTCTTGGAACAACTCTCCTTTCATGCACTATTACAAATGAGCCCTCACCTACATATATCTTTGAGAACCAACTTGTTCTCATGTTTTATCATCCTCTCTTATCTCCATATCAACTTGAATACACTCCTTGATTTTAACACCAACACCAACTAACTCCTCAATCATCATTTCTATATCAATAACTTGGTCAACTTATTCACTTCAATTCTCATACAAATGAACATGTTAGACTTGTTGGTTGAATATTTTGTCGATCAGCATACTAATAAACAAAATAGGTCTGATCATCCAAAGTAGGAAGATTGATCATCTAAATGTGTAGGTTTACCACATCAAAAGGGGACTAATCTCTCCTCTCATTAAGGGGAGGTTCCCTATAGATATGCTATATATATAAACATAAAATAATACTCAAGGGTAGGATAAACCATCCATCTCTCTTTTTTCAGAGATGATGCATGCAAATCAAAGGAAAAATCTCAAGGGAAATGTCAAAAAGCACTCCTCTTCTTTCAGAAGTACTATTTAGCAAACCACAAGAATACTCCTAGTAGTAATTGCAAAATGTAACCAAGGTCGTAGTAACCAACAAATTGAGATGTAGCACAAAGTCTCCACCTGAATTGCCCAAGAGTGAGATATGAATGACAATGAGGGCACAAAGTCTCTCCACAGTTGGCTTCAGGATGCCTTCTTGACTACTTTCACTAATTCTACTTATTGAATTAAAGGAACAAAAATTATATTAAAGAAAAATACATAAGAACAGTTTCCCCAACAACAAAGATATCACAGCACAAAGTCTAAAAAGTCACTTGCTTTCTTATTCCAATAACAAAATATGATCAACAATCTGAGCTCAAAGTCTCAGTAATGCCTTTCAATTTTGGCAAAATTTGTTTCTAATAATCAGAGAGAAAGCTCCCTAACAACAAGAGAGTCCCTTATATAGCCTCTTCAAGAAGGACTCGAGAATAGTAACACATCATGTTGCATTGAATTTTGTTAAGAAGACATGCTAGAATTTAGGGGAATTTACCCATTTGCTTTTCTCAATGTAGAGAAACGGGTCACGTTATTGAAAGTTTGCATCTTTCAATATCCACCTAGAGGTCTACTTCTAGAAACATATCTGATGCATAAATGTTTTTGTTCATTCCTACTCTTTACATTCCTCTCAGCGGGTCTTCCTTTTGGCCTTGGCCTTAAATCCTTTGAATGCATTTGGGTTTGTGCTTAAACCTATAAGGATCAATGGTTATTTCATTGTTGTGACTTTGACGTCTACAGGCACATCACTTTCCTCGACAATTCCTTTGACTTTGTCATTTGATCTTTCCCAGATGGGACCTGCCCTTCGAGGCCTTGAGAAATAGTCTGCTTTGGGTCAAAAAGATCCCCCCACAAGGGTATCTTCCCTTTGGATGGCCTTCAAGCCTATTTCTTCTAGTGGGCTTTATCCTTTATTTCCTTTGGACAAAATATATGAAGGAATTCCTTCGAGCAATTTGTCTGAAGAAAATATTCCTTACGTTGTCTTTCCACCGGGCTTTGCTTTGTTTTTTGAGTGAATTCCTTCAGACAAATTGTTTGGAGGATTTCACTTTGTCCTTTGCCTTGTTCATTTTCTCGAAGGAATTCACTTTGTTTGTTTTGCTAGGAGAACTTTTCTGAAGGAAATCCCTTTGCTCTTTTGGCCTTTGAATTGGTCCATTTACCCCCTTTTTACCCTTTGTAAGGGTTGTTTGAGCTCCAAATTAGCCTTTTGAGTTTTTTGCAATGGTTTATTTGCCCCCTTTCTACCCTCTGAAAGGGTTTTTTGAGCTCCAAATTAGCCTTTCGAGTTTTTTGCAACAGTTTACTTTAGCTTTTGAGTGTCCTCCGTAAGGGTTGTTTGTCCCTTGGAAATTTGCCTTAGTCGATTTTATGTGAATTTCAAATTGTGACACATGGTAGCATCCGCTATTCTATTGGGTTTTTTGTTTCCTTAGTCACTTTTGCCATGGAAATTCCCTCCGCAAGGTCACTTGTGTCTTTGATGCTTGGGGCACTCCTTTGAACTTGTCGCTTGGACCGACCGATTGAACCAACTTTGGTTCAATGGTTCAATGGTTCATTGCCTTGTTTCTATTGACCACTTGAACCAAGATTCTTTGAAATAAGCCTCTTTGAACCCATTGAACCTTGAACCTTGAACATGTTGAATCTTTGAACCAAAGTGTTTCAACGGTTCAATGATTTATTCCCTAAAAATGACTAAGTGTCAAAAACTTGTTCTTTTGATTGAACCTGCCTGTAGAGGCCTTTGAACCTACTAAACTATTAGTCTGTCACTTCCTTGTTCTTTCTAAGCTCTTTGATCTTCATCACACTGTTTGAACCTTTGAACCTATGAACTCGTTGAACCCATTGAACCAAAATGGTTCAAGGTTCAGCGGTTCAATGGTTCAATCGGTTCATTCTTTTTATTTGGCTAAGTCCTTTTAATCTTTTATTGAACCAAATGCATTGAACCATTTGGTTATTGAACCTTGAACCTTGAACCTGTTGAACCTTTAAACCAAAGTGGTTCAATGGTTCAACGGTTCAATGGTTCAAGCCTTCTTCTCTTTGATAAGTGTTTTGAAGCCATTAAACCTTGAAGTGATTGAACTTGGAACCTTGACAAATGTGCTTAACTCTTGCTGCTCATGTTGAACCTTTGAACCCATTGAACCTGTTGAACCAAAATGGTTCAAGGTTCAATAGTTCAATGGTTCAATGGTTTAATCCTTGCTTAGAAGCTTGCTGATAAACTCTTTTTGGTTGAACCTTGTCGTTGAACCAACTTTGAAATTGCCTAAGTGTTGAGAGCTTGCTTCTTTCCTGTAGAGTATATAGATTCTAGCCTATAGAGTCTATAAATTTTCTTCTTGCAGAGTCCATAGTTTCAAGCCTATAGAGTCTGTAGATTCTAGCCTATAGAGTTCGTAGATTCTAGCCTACAGAGTCTGTAGATTCTAGCCTATAGAGTTTGTAGATTCTCTGAGAAGCTTGAAAAATGATGAATTTGAATGCTCAGAACAAATTTCAAGAAGGGAAGAGATTATTTTGGTCTGTTGAACCAAAATAGTTCACATGTTGTCCAAAAAAATAAGAAGTCTATTTTTGGGGACAACAGCTGGCTCCAGTTGGGGAACTTCTATCAATTGTAAAAAAGAATTGAAGGGAGTAGAATCCAGAGTCTCCAGTGTCTTCATGTGTACCATTGGGTTGCGGAGTCATGTTACCCAAAAATGAAAGGTTCCAAAAATGAAAATGAAAAATACAAAGGAGAAAACAAAAACTATACAAATATACATATGTACAGGTGAACTTATCTGATACTTCAAGAATTGAAGTATTTCAGATGCTGCTTCTTGAGAGGTAGTGAAAATAGCACTCTATCCTGATAAACTAGCAATAAGGCATTTTGTCCCCAGAAATGATGATGGGCAAATGAAACTCTCCACTGAAAAAAAAAATTGCATCTTCCTCTTGGCTCTTTCTTCTTTTTACCCCATGGCAAGATGTGATCTTCAATTTGAAAACCATAACTCCTTGATTTCTTGGTGAAGGGTTCCTCATCCTGATTTTGATCTGCAACAACGTGGTCCATCACCATAATTGGTTGCTCTTCTGGTTCAATCCAACACATGATTATATTGTCAACATCAAACTCTTGACAAACTATCAGCTCAGCATCTCCTTTGGTGTGAAGGAGTTTGATTTCTTTATTTTGAGTAGTCTTTAATCTGAGCAATAGAGATTCACATTTAGTTGTGTTGTTGGCATTTCTAAACTACAACTTGCACAAGGGGAAAATATCTCCTTGAGGAGATATCAACACAGTCTCGACTCCATCATTGGTAGAAGGATTTATGCCATCAGATTTTAGGATCCAAGCATCATTAGAAGCAGATCTCCTATCAGATTTCTCTTCATTAGAGATGGAAGGTCCTTCCTTATTTGTACTGCACCCTACCAATTCTCCTAAAGTCTTTTTTGGATCAATTCCAAGATTATCAGCTATAGGACTTTCATCTGTAGAAACATGAACATCCTCTATGGTCAAGAAATAATTACCCCTGCCTGAAGACTCAAATAGAATTTGTGTTATAGGGGTCGACATTTGGGTGACCACATATTTTGCCTCCTTTTTAGGGAGCAATCTCTTCATTACGCCTTTGATAGGGATCCTTGCCTCAAACAGGTCCATGCTTAGTTCTCCTCCCATGTCCTTGCAAAAATTTCATCCAAGCAAAATGCCATAGGATGTTGGGACATCAACCACCAAGATAGTCATCTTGATTCTCTTGTTTGGAAACATTGAGAATGCAAATTGGGCATCTTTGACTTGCCCCAACAATGGTACTTGTTTTTTCTCCATGGAGAAACATCTCTCAAAGGTTTTGGTCAGTGTGAGACCTAAAGATTCAACTACTTTAGCAGGCATGACATTGTCAGATGCACCTGAGTCTATAATGAAATTACTTAGCTTGTGACCATTTATTAATAGGGAAACATAGAAGGGTTCTATTTTCCCAGGGGTAGTTAGAGGAGTAATGACAAGATTATTTGGAATGGGCATGGTTTTGGGGAATCAGGAGTTACTTTCTTAGTTTCTTGTCCTGTAGGGACGATTCAGTTTTTGACATATTAGACCAACTTATCCAATTGATCGGGATTGCACTACAAGAATTTGAATTCAAATATTTGAATTTTGGTCTTCTTGACATGATCAATTATGTCAAATGGCTGAATTGGACTAAGAACAGAGGAAAGCAATTCAACCTTCTAGGTTTTAAGAGGGATGGGAAGAGGGTTGGTTTGCAAAATTGAAGTAGAAGGTGAAGGTGAAACTGATGTACTTACCTTTTAGGTGATCACTGGGTCCCTTGACTAGAAAGGTAGAGTGGTTCCATGCTTAGCAATTTTAATTATTGGCTGAGGTTTCTCCTTTGTCTTCCCTTTATCAACTTGCTAGACTGATTGATTCTTGGACCTGGTAAACACTGCATATGATCCATTAAAAGCTTCTCCTTTGCTTCTTTGTTCATCCTGGTAGTTCAGGAAACCAATGTGGGAGTCACCAACTGAGTCTTCTAGATCTTTTGTGAAGAAATCAGCATCATTTTCTTGATACACTTAGGTTGGAAAGAGAAATTATGTTCTATTTCCAGATATCCAAATGCTAAGTTCGTTGGAGGAGCTTCAAGGGCAAGATTTCTCTATGGGGGAGGAAGATGATTTGGTTGTCATTGACTCTTGTCAGTATTGACCTGATATGACTAATTTGGAAATGTCCTTCTTGGTATATCTCTGTATGAAGGAGTAGAAGACATACCTTGTGCCACTTGTCTTTTCAAGGCTAACAGTTCATTTGCAGCTTTTACACCATTAGATTAGTGGTGCCTATAGATGAATATTCAAAAGATGATGAGGGTTTATTTCTATTTATATCTCGTCTTATCTTCCCCACTAAGATGAGATCATCTTCTACCTCAGTGGCCAAATCTTGAGCTATAGCAAGGTCTATTTGACTAGCGCATCTCAAAAAGAAACTTACTTCAGGTAACTAAGAATTAATGAAGAAGCATTTGAGATTATCAACTGTGGGACGAGCAATTATGGGAATTCTATTCCTCAATTTGTCAAACTTGGCTATGAAGTCCCTCATTGGTTCATGAGGTTCTTTCTTCATCTATGTAAGTTTAGCTAGAAGTGCATGTGCATCTTTTGTAGGTTTGAATATGGCTTCAAACTTAGCTTTGAGGGTATTCCAATTAGTTACTGACCGAGCCTGTAGATGATAAAACCAATCTACAGTAGCACCTTGTAATGTTTTTACAAATAGCCTAACTGCTACATCTTCAAATTATACTCCAATTACGCCACAGGCTATGCTGAAGGCTGCAATGTGTTCATCAAGATGAACTTTCCCATCACCATAGAATTTGGGGAAATTCTTCTTTAAACTGCATGGAAGCTCATGTAGAGGTGGAGTAATATTGAGAGGACCAAAAGAATTACCCTAGGGGCCTTGAACTACCATTATATGACTATGAAAAGGAGGAATAACAAATCTTAGAGGGGTAATTATTGGCAAAGCTTTATCAACAGTAGAAGTGGACACTTCGTTTGGCAATGGAGATCTGACTTTAGTAGGAGGAAAGCTCTTGGTTTGTTGGAGGTGAGATGGTGAAGAAAAAAAATCAAAATTACTTTGTTGTACCAACTTGAATACAAGGTCAATAATACCTTTAGCCCTTTAGCTTCATGTATACCTTGAATCTGTCAGATTGTGAAACAAAAATTGAAAAGAATTGACCTTACTTTAGTTTGAAGCTTGAAACTTTAAACTACACGTTCTTTCTCAGTTAGTGTGGAGGTGAATGGTAAGGTTATAATAATAATGGGTAAAACAAAAAAATGGAATGGAGTCTATAATGGATAATGGTAGAGATTGATTCCATCTGAAACTTGAGGTTTCAAAATGTACATAACTATATCCCTTGTGGAGTCACCAAAAACTGTTGGTTGAATATTTTGTCGATCAGCGTACTGATAAAAAAAATAGGTCTGATCATCCAAATTAGGAAGATTGGTCATACAAATGTGTAGGTTTACCACATCAAAAGGGGACTAATCTCTCCTCTCATCAATGTGAGGTTCCCTATAGATATGTTATATATATATAAACATAAAATAATACTCAAGGGTAGGATAAACCATCCATCTCTCTTTTTTCAGAGATGATGCATGCAAATCAAAGGAAAAATCTCAAGGGAAATGTTAGAAAGCACTCCTCTTCTTTCAAAAGTACTATTCAGCAAACCACAAGAATACTCCTAGTAGTAATTGCAAAATGTAACCAAGGTCGTAGTAACCAGCAAATTGAGATGTCATCCAAAGTAGGAAGATTGGTCATCCAAATGTGTAGGTTGACCACATCAAAAGGGGACTAATCTCTCCTCTCATCAAGGTGAGGTTCCCTATAGATATGATATATATATATATATATATATATATAAAATAATACTCAAGGGTAGGATAAACCATCCATCTCTCTTTTTTTAGAGATGATGCGTGCAAATCAAAGGAAAAATCTCAAGGGAAATGTCAGAAAGCACTCCTATTCTTTCAAAAGTACTATTCAGCAAACCACAAGAATACTCCTGGTAGTAATTGCAAAATGTAACCAAGGTCATAGTAACCAAAAAATTGAGATGTAGCACAAAGTCTCCACCTAAATTGCCCAAGAGTGAGATACGAAGGACAATGAGGGCACAAAGTCTCTTCACAGTTGGCTTCAAGACGCCTTCTTGACTACTTTCACTAATTCTGCTTATTGAATTAAAGGAACAAAAAATATATTAAGGAAAAAGACATAAGAATAGTTTCCCCAACAACAAAGATATCACAGCACAAAGTCTGAAAAGTCACTTGCTTTCTTATTCCAATAACAAAATATAATCAACAATCTAAGCTCAAATTCTTAGTAATGCCTTTCAATTTCGGTAGAGTTTTATTTTTGATAATCAGAGAGAGATCCCTAACAACAAGAGAGTCCCTTATATAGCCTCTTCAAGAAGGACTCGAGAATAGTAACACATCATGTTGCATTAAATTTTTTTAAGAAGACATGATAGAATTTAGGGGCATTTACCCATTTTCTTTTCTCAATGTAGACAAATGGGTCATGCTATTAAAAGTTTACATCTTTCAATATCCACCTGGCGGTCTACTTCTAGAAACATATCTGACGCACAAAATTTTTTGGTCATTCCTTCTCTTTACGCTCCTCTCAATGATTCTTCCTTTTGGCCTTGGCCTTAAATCCTTTGAATGCATTCAGGTCCATGCTTAAACCTGCAAGGATCAACAGATATTTCATTGTTATGACTTTGACGTCTGCGGGCACATCACTTTCCTCAGCAATTCCTTTGGCTTTGTCATTTGATCTTTCTCGAAGGGGACCTGCCCTTTGGGGCCTTGAGAAATGGTCTACTTTGGGTCGGGAAGAACCCCCCGCAAGGGTATCTGCCCTTCGGGTGGTCATCGGATGGCCTTCGGGCTTCTTTCTTTCGATGGGCTTTATCCTTTATTTCCTTCAGACAAAATGTCTGAAGGAATTCCTTCGGCCAATTTGTCCGAAGGAAATCTTCATTGCCTTATCTTTCCACAAGGCTTTGCTTTGTTTTTCGAGTGAATTCCTTTAGACAATTTGTCTGGAGGATTTCGCTTTGTCCTTTGCCTTGTTCATTTTCCTGAAGGAATTCACTTTTTCTATTTTGTTGGGGGAACTTTTTCGAAGGAAATCCCTTTGCTCTTTTGGCCTTTGAATTGGTCCATTTTCCCCCTTTATGCCCTCCACAAGGGTTGTTTGAGCTCTGAATTAGCCTTTCGAGTTTATTTCAATGCTTCATTTGCCCCCTTTCTGCCCTCTGCAAGGGCTATTTGAGCTCCAAATTAGCCTTTTGGGTTTTTTGCAATGGTTCACTTCAACTTCTGAGTGTCCTCCACAAGGGTTGTTTATCCCTTAGAAATTTGCCTTAGTCAATTTTATGTGAATTTCAAATTGTGACACATGGCAGCATCCACTATTCTATCAGGTTTTTTATTTCCTTAGTCACTTTTGTCATGGAGATTCCCTTTGCAAGGTCACTTGTGTATTTGACGCTTGGGGCACTCCTTTGAACTTGTCACTTGAACTGGCCGATTGAACCAACTTTGGTTCAACAGTTCAATGGTTCATTGCCTTGTTTCTATTGACTGCTTGAACCAAGATTCTTTGAAACAAGCCTCGTTGAACCCATTGAACCTTGAACCTTGAACATGTTGAACCTTTGAACCAAAGTGGTTCAATGGTTCAATGGTTCAATGGTTCAATGGTTCAATGGTTCATTCCCTAAAAATGACTAAGTGTCAAAAACTTGTTCTTTTGATTGAACCTACCTATAGAGGCCTTTGAACCTACTAAAATATTATTCTATCACTTCCTTGTTCTTTCTAAGCTCTTTGATCTTCATCACACTGGTTGAACCTTTGAACCTATGAACTCGTTGAACCTGTTGAACCAAAATGGTTCAAGGTTCAACGGTTCAACAGTTCAATCGGTTCATTCTTTTTATTTGGCTAAGTCCTTTTGATCTTTTTTGAACCAAACACATTGAACCATTTGGTCGTTGAACCTTGAACCCGTTGAACCTTTGAACCAAAGTGGTTCAATGGTTCAACGGTTCAATGTTTCAAGCCTTCTTCTCTTTGAAAAGTGTTTTGAAGTTATTGAACCTTGAAGCGGTTGAACTTTGAAGTGGTTAAACTTTTAACCTTAACAAATGCACTTAACTCTTGCTTCTGATGTTGAACCTTTGAACCCATTGAACCCGTTGCACCAAAATGGTTCAAGGTTCAATGGTTCAATGGTTCAATCCTTGCTTAGAAGCTTATCGATGAACTCTTTTTGGTTGAACCTTGTCGTTAAACCAACTTTAAAATTGCTTAAGTGTTGAGAGCTCGCTACTTTCCTATAGAGTCTATAGATTCTAGCCTGTAGAGTCCGTAGATTCTCTGAGAAGCTTGAAAAATGATGAATTTGAATGATCAGAACAAATTTTGAGAAGGGAAGAGATTATTTGGTCTGTTGAACCAAAATAGTTCACATGTTGTCCAAAAAAATGAGAAGTCTATTTTTTGGGACAACAAGACTGCACCACACTTAGTCCTATGCTTCGCTAATTTTTCCATAATTAGACTTGCACATTACACAAATGCATTAGGAAAAAGAATCATTCCCACCATCACATCAACTGATCCATCCTACCCCAAGGACATGTTATCCAACTCCTCTTCATTGATAGCATGATGCTTATGGATTTTACTATCACTATGGGTTACCAATAGACCATACTATACAACCTTCAAGGTTATTTTCTACTCCTTATCATCTTTGTTTTTATTTCTTTCATATAGATGGTCCTTTATAATCATCTCCTTGTGTGCACTAGCTTACACAACCTAATCTAATGATTCTGCCATGGAAACCTATAACTCTTCTTGGTTTCTCTCTTCATCCACCTATAACTCTACATGGATGCAACTTTCCTTCAACTCAATTATTTCCTTCATAGAAACATGCATGCCTTGCTTGTCCTCAACTCTATTACCATCCATAAAATAATTGACAATCTATGATACCACTTGGTACAATCATGAGGAGAGAGATACCATTTAAGGCAAGCATCTAATTCCTATATTGTAGGGGTTTGTAAAACTCATAATCAACACACATGCATTTCATCAATTAACTGATATACATATAACAAATGTTTTAATATCGCATCAATTCTATGAAATATAAATGCAAACATTTCCATAATTAGGCTTAATCAATTAAAAAAATAAGGATGAATCAATTATAATACACTAATAGGACATAAACATACTTATCTACCTTCAAAAGGGTAGCATAACAGTTATTTTATACTAATAAGGATGAAAACAATACATTTTGGTCTAATTCATAAGTCTTCAATAGGAGAGTCCCTCAATAAATGTCAATTTTTATTTTTAAGGACAAGAAATAAAACACTTTTGATCTTCCCCCCAAGGTCTCTTCATCTCCCATGGACGTTTCAACATCTATCTTTGGCATTACATGTACAATAATAGCACTAAAGAAAGACCAAAAGTTTATCATCTACAAATGGCTCTAATCAAGCTTTTTGTTGTCAATAAAAAATATTAAGGAATGATTTTGTATAATAACTAACCCCATTAGGTTTCAACTATGATAAAAATAATTTTCATAATGTTAAGACCTAATCAGGCCTATGTATGTTGATTTACACTAAGTGAAACATCTCGCCAAGGGTCATGTTTGCCACTGTGTGAAAAGGTCTAGACTCATTCAATATTTGATATGATAATTACAATTGTATGTGACTTTTCTCAACCAAAGACTAATGTAGAGACTTCCTTCCTTGAAATTAGTTGTTTGAAACTCTTATCTCCCTCTAAGACTTAGTGGGAGTTTCTTTCCTTGATATCACGGTGGGGATGAGCAACAAAACATAGTCTAGTTGAGTTTTACCTTAATGCCAACAACATATTTAAATGATCTTGGGCCCAATCAAGTTTTTCCTTCATGCATAATACTAAATGAAACATTATCTCATTTGAAGTCATGTTTGGGATTTTTTTTCAAACAACCAAGCATAGACCACTATGAGTGTACATTTTGGATAGCACGGAGAGACACACTTTCCAAGATCTAGACCAAATGAGCAATCTTGATCCAATTATAAAGTATATCAAACACTTCAAAATAATACCAACTCAATAAAGAAATCCCAAATAACAAACGGGTCATTCCAAGTATTTTAGCAATTAACACTGATTCAAGAAACTCAGTCTCGATTGCCACTTATTATTTTCACTTCACCCAATTAATTTGCATTGGGATTTTCATTGACAATAAATTAAATTACTTTCTTAAGATTTAACATTAATATACATATATATAATTTAAAATATAAAAAATATTAATTTTAAAAAAAAATTATTGGCTAAAGTATCCCAATGAGACCATTTTAAGTTTGAACTTTAGTATTTATTCTATATATATTATTTTAAAAATAAAAAATAGAAAAATATTACTTTTTAAAAAAAATCATTGGCTAAAGTACACCAATGAAACCATTTTAAGTTTTAGCATTAGTATATATATATATATATATATATATATATATATATATATATATATATACACACACACACACACACACACACACATATATACTTTAAAATTTCATTGGCTAAAGTACACCAATGAGACCATTTTATAGATTAAATTAGGTTATTTGTTATCCCAATTTTATTTATTTTTTAAATTCGCATACATGATAAAAAAATATTACTATTAAAAATGAGTAGGAATTTTTATTATTTCAATTTTTTTTTATATAATAGATGTGTTAAATGAATTTGGGCCTATGATTACATAGGTCATTACATGGATCCTCCCCATACCTTTTCTACACAAGAAAACCAAATCTCATGAAGGAGTTTTCTTCTAATTTTTTTTTGGTATTATCATAGGGATCTTTTATTATTTTTGTATACACCTAAATCTGCTCGCCTTAACTATCCCATTAATTCTACTATTAATCCCATAACCATGGTCCTAATTAAATAAATAAACCCTATTCCCTATTATATATTTCCTACATCATGATAACCTTTCTACATACCCCAATCCCACTAAAATCTTATTAAACCGCTAATCCCACCTCATTTACTAACCACTTACCCTAGTTTCCAATTTAAAATTCAAAATATTATACCTACCCCCTCCTCCCCACCCAACCTATCCATAGCTTCTCCTACACACCTATATCCTTAAACCTCCCTCAAACCCCTAAACTAATCCCTATTAACTCATAATCAAAAATTAGAACCTTCTCTAATTCTCTATAATTATATAAAACTAGAGAATTCTTATGAATTTAAAATTCATTTTAATCCTCCCCCACCACCTTATAAATAACCAAGCATGGAGCTTGGTTGAACTAACTTGAAAGCTTGAGCTTGAATGAATATACCAGCTCTCTTAACCTTCATACTCTCATTGCATCTACATTATCCTTACATCTAGGAATCCATTAACCCATTCTTAATGACTTGAAATCTTGAAGCCACCATTATCAAGCTATCTAACAAGCAAGATAATAATCTTTGGATAATCTATTTGAAAATCTTGGAGGGAAGACAAGAGAAGTAAGGTGATGATAAGATTCCTCTTATAAGTTTTGGTTGCATATGTATTATCTCCTTTTGATATTTTATAAGTTTTGGGTTAAGTTATTATATATACTATATGCACCTAAATCCGCTCACCTTAATTAGTCTAATTAATTTCGCTAATTTATCCCCTTATTAGTCATTTATCTAATATCCCCCCAACATTTCTTCATTTACTAATATTATTCTTCTCTACTTCTTCATTAATTCTTCTAAATCTCCATTATCTTATCCTAACCCCACTTATTTATTATTTGAGAATTTTAAATTCTCATGACCCACCTACCCACCTACTAAGCCTATTCTTAAGCTCTCCTACACCCCTAGTCCCTAATCACCCACTTAATCCATATATAATCCCCTACCTAATCCTAAGCAATTCCTAAAAAAAATATAGAATCCTCTAATTTTATAATCATCTCTAACTTAGTCTTCCCCCTCTAAAACTCTCTATTCTAAAGGTTTTCAAGGAATTAAAAATTCTTTGAAAATTCTCTAATTATTGATCTCAATAGTTCAAGATTAAATATGACCCATTTATTTTACCTCCCATGGATTATATAAACAAGCTACTCCTCCATTGAAGGAAACTCACAAATCCATAAAATATTCATAGCCATATGATCAACTAGGAATCACAAGCATCCATTGAATCTAAGAAAACCATATGATCCCCATGTCAAATCCATGAATTCATAATATTTGATCAAGTAATCATAATGTCAAAATTCTAAATCCATGGCAATCTACAATTCATTTGAAGATCTTGGAAGGAGGCTAGCTAAAACAAGAAATTGATAAGAATGTCTTCATCTAATCTAATTTTCTTCCATAATCTCTCATATTAGGTAGTTTGATAGTTTGAGTTTAAAATTACATAGTTTAATCCATTTGCTCAAAATTCCTACTACATTTTGGTGACCACAATGGGACCACTTTCCCAATTTAACCATTTTTCTTGTTAGTGGTGTTTTTGATAGCTCACAGGGTTGAGTAAGTCAAGAACTAGTGCTAGATTTTGAAGAAATTTTCATACACAAGTGAATTGTGATATTTCCCTACAAGTTGCAATATTACAAGTGTGATTTTATCCTCAGGAATTGCAATTTTGCATTAACCATCCCACTTAACTGCCAATTGTTTTCTTTGACACTTACAAGATTTTTACCCTTCCATAATACCATGACTTTGTGAATCATGATATTGCCCTATAGTGATGATATTGTCTTTCTAATCATTATTTTGTAGTGTCCCTATTTTAGCATAAAATAAACTATAATATCACCACTCACAAGTTGTGATATTGACATGAAAGTCATGGTATTGTCATTGGTAGTCATTATATTATGAATTCTATCAAAATTGCTAAAGATTTTGTATTAAATTCTAACCTATGTTAGGATGTAACTTTTACATTGTGGGTATTTACTGAAAGGTAAATAGTAATTAGTTAGTTTATTTGTTAAAATATCAAAATATTTTTATAAACAATATTACGATATTAGTTTAGCATATATTATATTATTATGATTTATAACTGTTGGGTGAATATTTTGTCACTAGTGTACTGATGAGCAAAATAGGTCTGATCAACCATAGCAAGGGAGATTGGTTGGTCAAATGTGTAGATTTACCACATCAAAAGGGGACAAATCTCACCTCTCATTAAGGGGAGGTTCCCTATAAGTATGAAGGGACTATATATATGTGCTAATCTACTATAAATAAGCTAAAAATAACACTCAGGGGTAGGATAACACCATCCATCTCTCTTTTTTTAGAGATGATGTTCACTAATCAAAGGATAAATCCTAATGAAATGACAGAAGGCACTCCTCTTCTTCTAGAAGTGTTATTCAGTAGACAACAAGAACCTTTCAAGTAGTGACAAATAACTATAACAGGGCGCAATAACACAGTAAGATGAAATGTAGCACAAAGTCTCCACCTCAACTACCAAAGAGTGAAATACGAAGGATAATGAGGGCACAAATTCATCCCAAGATCCTTTACATAGAAATAGAAAATAGACAAACTAAAGACAATTGTGGCAGCACAAAGTCTTTCCATAGCCGGCTTCAGGACACCTTCCTGATTACTTTCACTAATTCTGCTTATTTAATTAAATGGACAAAAAAATGTATTAAGGAAATAGACATAAGAACAATTTCCCCAAAAACTAAGCTATTTCAGCACAAAGTCTGAAAAATCACTTATTTTCTTATTCAAATAATGAAATATGATCAACAATCTGAGCTCAAAGTCTCAGTAATGCATTTCAATTTGGGCAGAGTTTTGTTTCTGATAACTGAGAGATCCCCCTAAAACAATAAGAGAAATCCCAATATATAGTGCTCCAAGAAATACTTGGGCACTTTATTTCACAAAAATGATGGCTTATGATGCATTTTCAATGCATTTTAAATTCTATCCATGGGCTATGCTGGAATCAAGCATCAGTATTAAATATGGGCTACCTAATGTGTTTCTTAATGTGTGCGTAGCTATTCTTTACTCAATGCAAAAAAATAGGCCACACCATTGAATATTCACGCTCTCCAATGTCCACCTGGTGGGTTGCTTTAGCTTCTAGAAACATATCCCATGCATGGATATTTTTTATCCTTCTCCATCATTTCTCCTTTCCTTGTTGTATTTTGAGCTCTTGGGTGCTTTATTCCTGATGAAGGGACAGGTGGCACTTTTCACTGTGAAATAGGTGAGGACACTTGGCGGCATCTGTTTAACTTATAGAAGCTTAAGATATCTTTTGAGAGTCTTGCAGAAGATGACACATGGCAGCTTTTACTGAGCTTTTAGAAACACTATAGAAATATGTGGGACTCATTTGGATTTACATAGACGATGGCACTTGGTGTGCTCTACTTACCTTAGCAACTCACCCGAGACCCACCACAGTTCTTACTTAATAATGAAACAAAAGGAAGAAATGGTGGATATTGACACTTGGTGCTTTCTACTAAGTTTTATAAGGGACACGTGGTGACTTATATATTTTGTCCTTATCTATGTGATCTGAGCTCTCAAGCTATCTCTTTGGCCGGTCACTAAATTTGTTCACAAGGTCTGTGCCATTTTTGAAAATTGGTAGATATTTCATTATCTTAAATTTGACGTCCATGGGGATGTCAATGGTTCAATCGCTTCCCTGGTTCAATCGCTTCCTTAGTTTAATCACTTTCTCAGTTTAATCACTTTCTCGATTCAATCACTTTCTTGGTCTTTGATTGAACCACCCCTTTGTCCAGTGCTTCCTTTGATCTTTGAACCAATTTTCTCTGCCCTCCGCAAGGGCACCTACCCTTGGTTCACTACCCTCCACAAGGGCACTTATTCTTTCAGCTTTGGGGCACTCCTTTGAACCATCCACATTGAACCTTTAAACCTTTGAACCAACTTTGGTTCAACAATTCAATAGTTCAATCTTGCATTCTACTCTTTCAATTGACCGCTTGAACCAATCGCTTTGAACCAATCTCATTGAAGCTTTGAACCGTTGAACCATTGAACTTTGAACTCTTTTGGTTCAAGGTTCAATCAGTTCATTGGTTCATCCTTTGTTCCATCGCTTCTCTATTTTTCTAAGTCCCTTGATCTCTTCAAATCCATTGAACTCGTTGAACCTGTTGAACTAATTTGGTTCAAGGTTCAATGGTTCAATGGTTCAATGTGTTGGGTGAATATTTTGTCACCCAGCTAATTGATGACCAAAATAGTTCCTATCACCATAGCATAGGGAGATTGGTGGTCCAATGTTACAAGTTTACCACATCCAAAGGGGACAAATTTCTCCTCTCATCAAGGGGAGGTTCCCTATTAAATATGCGGAGGTTATATACAATATATACATGTAGAAAGTAAGACACAAGGGTGGGATGAACCATCCATCTCTCTTTTTTCAGAGATGATGCTGATAAACAAGGAAGAAATCTTGGGTGATGGGGAAGGTGCTTCTCTTCTTTCAAAAGCAACTTTCAGCTAAGAGCCAGATTCCTTGCTAAATAGTAGAAATCTTGGTGCAATGACAAAAGGTACTTCTCTTCTTTCAGAAGTGTTCTTCAACAGGTAGTAGGAATCTTTCAAATAGCAAGTAACCAGTAATAAGGGTGTTGAGTAACCAGCAACTCGAGAGAGAAAAATGAAGAACAATGGGGGCACCACATCATCCCAAGGCTCTTTACATAGGAAAGGAAAATGCAAACACATTGAAGGTACTTATGGGGGCACAACATCATCCCATAGTTGGCCTTCAGGACACCATCTTGATCACCTCGACTAGTTATGATTGTTAAATCAAATGAACAAGAAAGCTCCTAGGAAATAGACATACGAATAATCTCTTGAGGTAGCACAAGCTATAATAGCACAAAGTCTGCAAGTAACTTGTTTCTCATTTAGATAAAATAATATGAATTACAATCTGAGCTCAAAGTCTCAGTAATGCCTTTCAATTTGGGTAGATTTTTGCTTCTGATAATCAAAAAGGTCCCTTTCAAATGATACAAGAGATTACATTATATAGAGGCCCGAGGGAGGCTTGGCACTTTCTCCCAATGAAGTGACCCATTTGTTGCACTCAATGCCTTAGATGCATTCTTGGTTTTGTCAGGAAGGGCCCTGCTGGAGCAGGGCAGCTACCTTAAATGTGGCATGTTGATTCCTCTCTTAATTTCTCATTAGCCTGAATCACTCATTCATTCACCTGCTTAGCTGCACAACTATCTACTCTATCTTCACCTCTAAGGAGACAAGCAGACAATGCTCTTAATGTTACCAGCTCCCCAAATATCTACCCAGCAAACTGCTTCACCTACCGGTAGTAACTCTTGCTAAGTTTCCCTCTCTGTCTCTCCTTTCTCTTGATCCTAGCCTTAGGATTTTTTGAATGCATCTGGGTTCATCTTTTGAGTCTGCAAAAATCAACATACACTTAAATGTAACTAATTTGGCATTTGTAGGTCTTTTCCTTATTGAAGGTTAATGGCTAGTTGATCACTTTAAATTTGACATCTGTGAGCCTGTCATCATGTTGTGATGTGTGTGAGGACACGTGGTAGCATCTGCTATTTTGAAAAAAGCTTATTGGAATAAGCTTTGAAACTGTTAGAGGCTAAGGGGGGTGTGGATGTAGACACGTGGCAGCTTTTATTGCACTGGGTTAGGACACGCGATGGGTTCTACTCCATGAAGCTTCATTTGAAACTACACCTCGGCATGTGACACTTGGTAGCATATACTGCTCTCTTTGAGGCTCAAACCTTTCTTGAAGGGAACTTGCCCTTTGGGGTCTTCTAAGTGGCCTTTAAGTTTTCTCTCTCTAGCGGGCTATCATCCCTTTCATTTCCTTCGACACGTGGCACCTTCTGCTCTTTGAACAAGTGCCACACATCATCTTCCATAGGAACGAGTGAGGACACATGGCATCTTCTACAGTTAACACTTGGCAGTATCCACTTTCTCAGGCCTTTGTGACATTGTAGAAATGTTTGGGGCTTAGTCAGGCTCTCGTGGATGATGACACTTGTTAGCCTCCACCGATCTCTACATGGGACACGTGGCACATTCTGAACACATTTGTTAGTCACATGGATGTAGACACTTGGCACATTTTGCTTCATTTAGTCACTCGTCCTTGGGACCACCATGGTCTTTGTTTAATACAGTGAAGCCAAGGGAAGAGATTGTGGATATTGACACTTGGAGGCTTTCAACAAGCTTCAGAGGGACATGTGGCACGTTTCATCACTCTTTAGATGAATACATTGGGGCCTTCCGTAGTTGCCACTTGTCGCCCTCTGTAGAACTCAAGAAGAAGCTTTATCAAAAGAAGCCTTGTAGCTTATAAGAAACTTTGAGAAGCGAATATCAACACTTATCACGTTTCATTGAGTCATAGTAGGACATGTGGCATGGTCTGCATATTTCTAGCACTTGCGAGGATGCAGACACGTGGTGGCTTCTGACAATTTTTCAAAAGGGACACATGGCACCTTCCACCACTTCTCCAAAACAAAGCATAAAGGGGCTCAGCTAATGACACTTGGCAGCATCCACTTGACTCTTTTTGTTGCATACATTTTTCTTCATAACTGAGGCAGTCTTTGAACCTTTGAACCTAGTGCGTTGAACTGATGAACCTTGAACCCATTGAACTTTGACGAAGCGCTTGACCCATTTGAAGCTTACTGCTGATATTGAACCTTGAACCTGTTGAACTTTGAACCAAAGTGGCTCAAGGTTCAACAGTTCATTGGTTCATTTGATTAGAAGATTTTTGATGACCCTTTCTAAATTGAACCAAAGCATTGAACTTGTCCCGAAAGTGTCCAAGTGCGAGAAACTAGTCCCTTTTGATTGAACTCACCTATAGAAGCCTTTGAACCCATTGAATTTGCTAGTCCCTTACCAAAAAGTTTGAGAAAATGATGAAATTGAATGTTTTAGAACAAATTTTTGGAAAGGGGAGGGATAATTTTGGCCATGCAGGACCAAAATAGTCCTATGTTTTCTGAAAAATGAGGAATCACTTTTCAGGGACAACAACTGGTTCTTGTTGGGGAACTTCCTTTATATGACAACTCGTAATAACTGAGGGGAGTAGAAACCAAAATCTCTAGTGCCTTGAAGTGTGTCATTGGGCTACAGAGTCATGCTACCCAAAAAGAAAGGCTCCAAAAAATGAAAACAAAATGAACAAAATAGAACAAAGACTACACAAATGTACATATGTACATGTGAACTTATCTGGTACTTCAAGAATTGAAGTACTTCAGATGCTACCCCTTGAGAGGTAGTGAAAATGGTGCTCTATCTTGATAAACCAGCAAGAAGCCATTTTCTCCCTAGAATTGGTGATGGGTGAATGGAACTCTCCACTAGGAAACCAATTTTTTGTGTCCTCCCTTTGGTTTTCTCCTCTTGCCCCACAGCAAGACTTGACTTTTAATCCAAAAAAAATGAATCTTTGCTCTCTTGGCAAAGAGTTCCTTTTCCTAATTTTGATGCGTAGTAGCATGGTCCATTACCATAATTGGTTGCTCTTTTGGTTTAGTCCAGCACATAATTTGATTGTTCCCATTCAACACTTGCCAATGATTGGTGCTATCAAGCATACTTGGTGTTGTCCCATCTAAACCAATTCCTAAATCATCACCTATAGCATTTTCATCTGCTAAAACATGAATGTCTTTAGTAGACAAAAAATAATTACCCCTACCTGAAGATCAAACAAAATTTGAGCTTCAGGCCTTGATGTCTGAGTGACAACGTATTTTGCCTCCTTCTCAGGAAGCAACCTCTGCATTACACCTTTCACAGGGATGCTTGCCTGAGACAAGTCCATGCTTAATTCCCCTCCAACATCCTTGTATAATTTCTGCCCAAGAAGGATGCCATATGATGCTAGGACGTCGGCCACTAGGACAGTCATCTTGATTCGCTTGTCTGGAAATGTAGCAAATGCAAATTGGGCATCTTTAATTTGCTCCAGTAGTGGCACTTGTCTATTCTCCATGGAGAAACATCTCCCAAATGTCTTGGTTAGTGTGAGACCCAGAGATTCTGCCACTTTAGTAGGCATGACATTGTCAGAAGCCCTAGAATTAATGATGCAATTGTTGAGCTGGTGACCATTTATCAACAGGGAAACATAGAAAGGCTCTATTTTCCCAAGGGTAGCTAGAGGGGTAATGAAAAGATTGTTTGGAATAGGCATGTTCCTAAGGGTATCATGAGTTACTTTCTTAACCTCTTGTCTTGTAGGTACGGTTTGGTTCTTGACACATTGAACCAACTTATCCAATTACTCAAGATGAGACTGCAAAAATTCAAATTCAAACATTTGAATTTTGGTTCTCTTAATATGGTCAATGATATCAAATATCTGGAATGAGTTAGGAGCAGAGGATGGGAGTTCATCCTTTTGATTTTTGAAAGGGGGAGGACTGGACTGTGAAATTGGAGTAGAAGGCATTGGGGCATTTGGGGTACTTATCTTTCTTAAAATCACCAGGTCCTTTGGCTAGAAAGGGAGAGTGGATCCCCGCTGAGCAATTGAAACTGTTGGTTGAGGTTGCTCCTCTACTTTCTCTTTATTAGCTTATTGAGTTGATTGATTCTTGGATTGGGTGAATATAGCATATGACCCCTCAGCTACATTTCCTTTACTCCTAGGTTCATCCTGATAGTTTAGGAAACCAATATGGGAGTCGCCAGCTAATTCTTCTTCTTCCTCAGTGAAGAGATTAGCATCATCCTCAGGATTCAACTCAGGCTGGGATGAGAAGTCTGATTCAATTTCAAGATATCCAACTATTGAGTCAGTTGGAGGTGCTTCGAGGGAGAGATTCCTCTATGGAGGAGGAAGGTGATTTTGTTGTCCCTGATTCTTGGAAGCATTGCCTTGGTATGCCTGATTTTGAAATGTCCTCCTGGGTATATCTCTGTATGCAGGAGCAGATGACATTACTCACACCACTTGCCTTCTAAGAGCTAGGACTTCATTTGCTAGTGCATCATATGATCAGTGATGGTAGAAGGGGAATATTTTGAAGAAGAAGAAGATTTACCTTTATTTGGGTCCCTCTTTATCTTTCCTGCTAAGATAAGGTCATCTTTGACTTTGGTAGCCAAATCTTGAGCAACTTTGAGATCTATGTGACCGGCTCTTCTTAGCAGAAAACTCACTTCAAGTAGTTGTGAGTTAATGAAGAAGCATTTGAGGTTTTTAGGGGTCAACTGAGCAATAGCAAGAATCCAGTTCCTCAGCTTATCAAACTTTGCTATGAAATCCCTCATAGGCTCTTGGGGCTCCTTCTTCATTTGCATGAGCTGGGCTAACAAGGCATGTGCATCCTCTGCAGGTTTGAATCTAGCTTAAAATTTTGCTTTGAGTGTGTCCCAATCAGTTATTGATAGGGCTTGCAGGTGGTAAAACTAGTCTGTAGTAGCACCTTGCAGTATTTCCATGAAAATCCTAACTACCACATCCTCAAATTCTATGCCTATCACGCCACAGGCTATGCTAAAGGAAGCAACATGTTCATCAAGATGGACTTTTCCATCCCCAAAGAATTTGGGGAAATTCTTTCTTGAGTTTCATGGAAGTTCATGTAGTGGTGGAATTAAATTAAGTGGGCCAAAAGAGTTACCCCAAGGGCCTCAAGCTGACATGATAAGATTATTGAAAGTAGGGATAACAAATCTAGGTAGAATTTGGATGGGCAAGGCTCTGCTAACTACAAGAAAAGTAGCTCTGTCTTGTATTGGTGTCCTGGTATGGGTAAGAGGAATACTCCTAAATCATTAAACTTGGGGTTGGGGAGAAATCAAGTCGAAATCTCTTTGTTGTGCCAACTCAAAGACAAGATCAACAACACCTTGAGCTCTCTGGCTTTTGGTATAGTGTGGGGTTGTTAAATTTTGAATCAAAAATAGAAAAGGGTTAGTCACACTTCAGTTTGAAGCTTGAGGCTTGAAATTGCTTGTCTTTCCCTAGCAACTCTAGTTTTGTAGACCAGATAAAAAAATGGAAGTGGAGGAAGATGGTAAGGCTATAATGATAATGGGTAAGACACAGAACGAAGTCTCCAGAGTCTATAATGGATAAGGGATATAATGATTATGGGTAGGACACAGATGATGTTTCAATCTGAAACTTGAGGTTCCAAATTGCACAAAATTACTATGTCCCCAGCAGAGTTGCCTAAAATTGTTGGGTGAATATTTTGTCGGCCAACTAATTGGTGACCAAAATAGTTCCTATCACAACAGCATAAGGAGATTGGTCATCTAATGTTGCAGGTTTACCACATATAAAGGGGACAAATCTCTCCTCTCATCAAGGGGAGGTTCCCTATTAAATATGCAGAGGTTATATACAATATATACATGAAAAAAGTAAGACACATGGGTGGGATGAACCATCCATCTCTCTTTTTTTAGAGATGATGCTGACAAACAAGGAAGAAATCTTGGGTGATGGGGAAGGTGCTTCTCTTCTTTTAGAAGCAACTTTTAGCCAAGAGCCAGATTTCTTTCTAAATAGTATAAATCTTGGTGTAATGATAGAAGGTACTTCTCTTCTTTCAGAAGTGTTCTTCAGCAGGCAGCAAGAATATTTCAGATAGCAAGTAACCAGTAATGGGGGTGCTGAGTGACCAGCAACTCAAGAGAGAAAAACAAAGAACAATGGGGGCACCATGTCATCCCAAGGCTCTTTACACAAGAAAGGAAAATGCAAACACATTAAAGGTACTTATGGGGGCACAATGTCGTCCCACAGTTGGCCTTCAGGACATCTTCCTGATCACCTCGACTAGTTCTGCTTGTTAAATCAAATGAACAAGAAAGCTCCTAGGAAATAGACATATGAACAATCTCCTAAGGTAGCACAAGCTATAACAGCACAAAGTCTACAAGTAACTTGTTTCTCATTCAAATAAAATAATATGAATCACAATTTGAGCTCAAAGTCTCAGTAATGCCTTTCAATTTGGGCAAAGTTTTGCTTCTGATAATCAAAAAGGTCCCTTTCAAATGAAACAAGAGATTACAATATATAGAGGCCCAAGGGAGGCTTGGCACTTTATCCCAATGAAGTGACCCATTCGGTGCACTAAATGCCTTGGATGCATTCTTGGTTTTGTCAGGAAGGGCCCTACTGGAGTAGGGTGGCTGCCTTAAATATAGCATGTTGATTCCTCTCTTAGTGCCTCCTCCTTACCCTGAATCACTCATTCATTCACCTGCTTAGCCGTGTAACTATCTACTCTATCTTCACCTCCAAGGGGACAAGCAGATGGTGCTCTCAATGTTACCAGCTCCCCAAATATCTACCTAGCGAACTGCTTCACCTACCAGTAGTAACTCCTGCTGAGTTTCCCTCTTTGTCTCTCCTTTCTCTTGATCCTGACCTTAGGCTTTTTCGAATGCATCTGGGTTCATCTTTTTAGTCCACAAAAATCAACAGACACTTGAATGTAGTTGATTTGGCATTCACAGGTCTTTTCCTTATTGAAGGTTAATAGCTAACTGGTCACTTTAAATTTGACGTTCGTGGGCCTGTCGTCACATTGTGATGCAAGAAAGGACACATGGTAGCATCCACTATTTTGAAATAAGCTTATTAGAATAATCTTTGAAACTATTAGAGGCTGAGGGGGGTGTAGATGCAGACACATGGAAGATTTTGCTATATTGGGTTAAGACACGCAGCAAGTTCTACTCCATGAAGCTTCATTTAAAACTGTGCCTCGACATGTGACACTTGGTAGCATCTGTTGCTCTCTTTGAGGCTCAAACCTTTCTCAAAGGGAACTTGCCCTTCAGGGTCTTCTAAGTGGCCTTCAAGTTTTCTCTCTCTAGTGGGCTATCATCCCTTTCATTTCCTTTGACATGCGGCACCTTCCACTCTTTGAAAAAGTGCCATGCGGCATCTTCCGTAGGAACAGGTGAGGACATGTGGCATCTTCTACAATGACACTTGGTAGTGTCCACTTTCTCAGGCCTTTGCGACATTATAAAAATGTTTGGGGCTTAGTCGGGCTCTCACAAATGATGACACTTGTCAGCCTCCACCGATCTCTACATGGGACATGTGGCACGGTCCAAACACATTTGTTAGTCATGTGGATGCAGACACTTGGCACATTCTACTTCATTTAGTCGCTCATCCCTGGGACCACCATGGTCTTTGTTTGAAACAGTGAAGCTAAGGGAAGAGACTATGGATATTGACACTTGGAGGCTTCTAATAAGCTTTAGAGGGACACATGGCATGTTCTGTCACTCTTTAGATGAATACATTAGGGCCTTCCAAAGTTGCCACTTGTCACCCTCCACGAAACTTAGGAAGAAGCTTTACTAAAAGAAGCCTTGCAGCTTATAAGAAACTTTGAGAAGCAAATGCTGACACTTGTCACGTTCTGCTGAGTCATAGTGGGACACGTGGCATGGTCCACATATTTATAGCACTTACGAGGATGCAGACACGTGGCAGCTTCTGACGATTTTTCAAAAGGGACACATGGCACCTTCTGCCACTTCTCTAAAACAAAACATAAAGGGGCTCGACCGATGACACTTGGCAACATCCACTTGACTCTTTCTATTGCATGCATTTCTCTTCATAACTGAGGTATTCTTTGAACCTTTGAACCTAGCGCATTGAACCAATGAACCTTGAACCCATTGAACTTTGACAAAGCATTTGACCCGTTTGAAGCTTGCCACCGATATTGAACCTTGAACCCGTTGAACTTTGAACCAAAGTGGTTCAAGGTTCAATGGTTCATTGGTTCATTTGATTAGAAGATTGCTGATGACCCTTTTTTGATTAAACAAAAGCATTGAACCTGTCTCGAAAGTGTCTAAGTGCGAGAAACTAGTCCCTTTTGATTGAACTCGCCCGTAGAAGCCTTTGAACCCATTGAACTTGCTAGTCCCTTTACCAAAAAGTTTAAAGAAATGATGAAATTGAATGTTTTAGAACAAATTTTTGGAAAGGGGAGGGACAATTTTGGCCATGAAAGACCAAAATAGTCCTATGTTGTCTGAAAAATGAGGAATCACTTTTAAGGGACAACACAATGGTTCATTCCTTTGTTCCTCAAAGCCTTCTTTTCTTCACTACCCTGCGCAAGGGCACTTAGCCTTTGGTTCACTGTCCTCTACAAGGGCACATGGTCTTTTTGCTTTGAGGCACTCCTTTGAACCGGCCAATTGAACCAATCGATTAAACCAACTTTGGTTCAATGGTTAAAAGGTTCAACGATTCAATCACTTTCTTCTTGTGTTCCACTTGACCACTTGAACCAACTTCATTAAACCAACCGCTTATTAAACCTTTGAACTATTGAACTTGTTGAACCTTTGAACCATTTTGGTTCAAGGTTCAACAGTTCAAGCCTTCTTCTTTTTGTTGAGTCTTTTGAATCCATTTGAAGCCATTAAACTTGTTGAAGCGGTTGAACTTTGAACTTTTGCTAAAGCGATTAACTCTTACAGCTTGCCGACATCGTTGAACCTGGGCGTTGAACCAAACTTGAAATTACCTAAGTGTTGAGAGCTTGTTTCTTTCCTGCAGAGTCCATAGAAATGAACCTACAGAGTCCGTAGAAATGAGTCCATAGATTCCTACCTGCAGAGTCCGTAGATTCTTGCCTATAGAGTATGTAGATTTAAGCTTGCAGAGTCCGTAGATTTCTTCTTGTGAAGTTTATTAGCTGAAAAAGCTTGAAAAATGGAGAATTTGAATGCCCAAAATAATTTTTGAGAAGGGAAGGGATAATTTTTAGCCTGTAGGACCAATAATAGTTCATGTATTGTTCCAAAAATGAGTAACAAATTTTGGGAACAATAATTAGCTCCAGTTGGGTAACTTTCTTCAATTGAAATTTTGAAGCAGCTAAAGGGAGTAGAAACTAGAATCTTTAGTGCCTTGAAGTATGCCATTGGGCTATGGAGCCATGCTACCCAAAAAGAAAGGTGAAAAAAATAAAAATGAAAGCACAAAAATAGAACTAAAGACTACACAAATATACATATGTACAAGTTGATCTTATCTGATGCCTCAAGATTTGAAGCGCTTTAGATGTTGCCCACTATGAGATAGTGAAAATGGCATTCGATCTTGATAAACCCATAAGAAACCATTTTCTCCCCAAAATTGGTGATGAGAGAATGGAGCTTTCTACCAAGAATCACATTTTCTATGCACTCCTTTTGGTTCTCTCTTCTTGCCCCATGGCAAGGCATGGTCTCCAATCTGAAAACCATAAATCTTTGCTCTCTTAGCGAATAGTTCCTTTTCCTAACTTTGGCATGAAGTAGTATGGTCCACTACCATAGCTTGTTGCTCTTCTAGTTTAGTCTAGCACGTGATTTTTTTGTCCCCATCAAATACTTAACAAATCATCAACTCAAAATCTCCTTTGGCATGAAGGAGTTTGACACTTTTATCTTGAGCAGCCTTCAACCTGAGTAACAGAGATTCATACTTGGCAGCATTGTTGGTGTTGTTGTGTTGTAACTTGTATGAAGAAGGAAAGATATCTCTTTGAGGATATATCAACACAATTCTAATTATTGAACCGGTAGAAGAATTACTGCCATCAAATTCCAGGATCCAAACATCATCAGAAATTGATCTTCTATTAAATTTTCCTTCATTAGAGAGGGAAGATCCTTTTTCATCTATTCTACACCCTACCAATTCTTCTAATGTCTCATCTGATTCAATTCTTAGATCGCCACCTACATGAATTTCATCTACTAAAACATGAATATCCTCTGTGGTTAAGAAGTAATTACCCATGCTTGAAGATTCAAATAGAATCTTAGCTTCAGGGGCTGATGTCTAAGTGACAACATATTTTAATTCCTTTTCAAGAAATAATCTCTGCATAACACCTTTGACTGGGATCCTTGCCTTGGATAGATCACCACCAACATCTTTGTATAAATTTCACCCAAGAAGAATGTCATATGAGGCTAGAACATCAGCCACCAGGACTGTCATCTTGATTTTTTTATCTGGGAATGCTGCAAATGGAAATTGGGTGTCCTTGATTTGTCCTAGTAGAGGTACTTGTTTGTTCTCCATGGAGAAACATCTCCCAAAGGTTTTGGTCAGCATGAGTCCAATATATTCTACTACATTGGCAAGCATGATGTTGTTAGATGCACTTGAGTCTATGATGCAATTGCTCGATTTATAACTATTTATCAACAGGGAAACATAGAAAGGCCCTATTTTCCCAGGGGTAGCTGGAGGAGTAATGAAAATATTGTTTGGGATGGGCATGTTCCTTAGGGTATCATGAGTTACCTTTTTAATATCTTGTCCTAAAGGGATGGTTTTATTCTTCACACACTGAACTAACCTATCCAATTGCTCAGGATTGGATTGCAAGAATTAAAATTTAGACATTTGAATTTTAGTCTTCTTGACATGGTCGATTATGTCAAATGACTGAAATGGACTAGGAACAGAGGAAGGGAGTTCATCCTTTTGATTTTTGGAAGGGGGAGGACTGGCTTGCAGATTTGAAGTTGGAGGAGAAGGCATATTTGAGGTACTCACCTTTTTAACAATCACTGGGTCTTTTGACTGGAAAGGCAGAGAAGTTCCTCATTTGGAAATTAAAATTGCAGGCTAAAAACTTTCTTCTATTTTTCCTTTATCATCTTATTAGGCTAAATGGTTTTGGGACTAGGTGAATACATCATATGATCCATCAACTACTTCACTTTCATTTTTGGGTTCATTTTGGTAATTCAGGAAACTAATGTTGGAGTCACTAGTTAATTCTTCTTAGTCTTCTGCAAGGAGATCAGCATCATTTTCTTGGTTTAATTCAGGTTGGAAAGAGAAATCAAATTCTATTTCAATATATCTAACTATTGAATTGGTTGGGGGTGCTTCAATGGCAAGTTTCCCCTATGGGGGAGGAAGATGATTTGGCTGTCCTTAATTCCTAGCATCATTGCCTTGGTATGACTGATTAGGGAATGTCCTCCTTGGCATATCTCTATGTGAAGGAGCTGAAGATATCCCTTGCACCATCTACTTCTTGAGAGATAGCAACTCATTTGCCAACTTCTACACCATTGGATCAATGATACCTAGAGATGGATATTCAAAAGATGAAGAAGATTTACCTCTATTAGGATCTCTCCTTATCTTTCTTGCCAAGATAAGGTCATCTTCCACCTCAGTGGCCAAATCTTGGGCTGTAGCAAGGTCTATTTCGCCAGCACATCTCAACAAAAAACTCACTTCAAGCAATTGTGAGTTGATGAAGAAACATTTAAGATTTTCAAGTGTAGGTTGAGTCATTACAGGAATTTTGTTCCTCAGCTTGTCAAACTTAGCTATGAAATCTCGCATTAGTTCATGAGGTTTTTTTTTGATCTATGTGAGTTGAGCTAGCAGGGCATGTGCATCTTCTATAGGCTTGAATCTGGCTTCAAATTTGGCTCTGAGTGTTCCAATCAGTCACAATTTGGGCCTATAGATGATAGAACCAATCTGTAGCAGCACCTTGTAATGTTTCCACAAACAGTCTGACTGCCACGTCTTCAAATTCCATGCTTATCACACTGCAGGCTATGTTGAAGGCTACAATGTGTTCATTGGGGTAAACTTTTTCATCACCATAGAATTTGGGGAAATTTTTTATTAAACTCTATGGTAGCTCATGTAGAGGTGGAGTTAAATTGAGTGGGCCAAAAGAGTTACCCAAAGGGCCTTGAATTGCCATTATATGACTATGGAAAGGTGGAATAACAAATCTCAAAGGGGTAAGTATTGGCAAAGCTTTATTAATAGCAGAAATGGACACTTTACCTGGTAATGGAGACTTGACTTTAGTAGGAGGAAAGCTCCTAGTTCGTTGGAGGTGAGATGGTGAAGGAAATAGATCAAAATTACTTTGTTGTACCAACTCAAATACAAGGTCAACAATACCTTTAGCCCTTTGGCTTCGCATATACCGTGGATCTGCCAGAGTGAAAAATTAACAATGGGAAAGCAATGGAGCAGCTCATTCTTTCACAATGAGATAAATGGATAAGGCTATAATGATAATGGGTAGGGCCTAGATGAGAGTCACCAGAGAATATAATGGATAAGGATAGGAACTGCTTGTTCGAATCCCCAGCAGAGTCTCCAAAAACTGTTGGGTGAATATTTTGTCACCAATGTATTGATGAGAAAAATAGGTTTGATCAACCACAGCAAGGGAGATTGGTTGGCTAAATGTGTAGGTTTACCACATCAAAAGGGGACAAATCTCTCCTCTCATCAAGGGGAGGTTCCTTATAAGTATGAAGGGACTATATATATATGCTAATCTACTATAAATAAGATAAAAATAACACTTAAGGGTAGGATAACACCATCCATATCTCTTTTTTTAGAGATGATGTTCACCAATCAAAGGATAAATCTTGATGAAATGATAGAAGGTACTCCTCTTCTTCTAGAAGTGTTGTTCAGCAGACAACAAGAACCTTTCAGGTAGTGACAAATAATTGTAATAGGGCACAGTAACATAGCAAGATGAAATGTAGCACAAAGTCTCCATCTCAGCTGCCAAAGAGTGAAATACGAAGGATAATAAGGGCACAAAGTTGTCCCAAGATCCTTTACACAGAAATAGAAAATAGACAAACTAAAGGCAATTATGGCAGCACAGTCTTTCCATAGCTGGCTTTAGGACACCTTCTTGATTACTTTCACTAATTTTGATTATTTAATTAAATGGACAAAAAAATGTATTAAGGAAATAGACATAAGAACAATTTCTCCAACATCCAAGCTATTTCAGCACAAAGTCTGAAAAGTCACTTGTTTTCTTATTCAAATAACGAAATATGATCAACAATTTGAGCTCAAAGTCTCAATAATGCCTTTCAATTTGGGTAGAGTTTTGTTTTTGATAACCGAGAGATCCCCCTAAAAAAATAAGAGATAGCCCAATATATAGTGCTCCAAGAAAGATTTGGGTGCTTTATTTCACAAAAATGATGGCTTATGATGCATTCAATGCCTTTAATGCATTTTAAATTTTATCCATGGGCTATGCTGGAATCAGGTATCAGTATTAAATATGGGCTGCCTGATGTGTTTCTTGATGTGTGCATAGTTTTTCTTAACTCAATGCAGACAAACAGGCCACGTCATTGAATGTTTACGCTCTTTGATGTCCACTTGGCAGGCTGCTTTATCTTCTAGAAACATATCTCGTGCACAGATATTTTTGATCTTTCTCCATCATTTCTCCTTTCCTTGTATTTTGAGCTCTCAGGGGCTTTATTCCTGATGAAGGGATAGGTGGCGCTTTTTGCTTTGAAATAGTTGAGGATACTTAGCAGCATCCGTTTAACTTATAGAAGCTTAAGATATCTTTTGAGAGTCCTACAGAAGATGACACATGGCATCTTTTGCTGAGATTTAATAAACACTATAGAAATATGTGGGACTCATTTGGATTCACATAGATGACGACACTTGGCACACTCTACTTACCTTAGCAACTCACTCAGGACCCACCACAGTTCTTACTTAATAATGAAACAAAAGGAAGAAATGGCAGATGTTGACACTTGGTGCTTTCCATCAAGTTTTACAAGGGACACGTGGCAACTTCCACTGTATTTTGTCCTTATTTGTGTGATCTAAGCTCTCAGGCTATCTCTTTGGTTGATCGCTAAATTTGTTCACAGGGTTTGCACCATATTTGAAAATCGACAGATATTTCATTATCTTAAATTTGATGTATGTGGGGACATCAATGGTTCAATCAATTCCATGGTTCAATTGCTTCCTTAGTTCAATCACTTTCTCAGTTTAATCACTTTCTCGACTCAATCACTTTCTTGATTCAATCACTTTCTTGGTCTTTGATTGAACCATCCCTTTGTCTGGTGCTTCCTTTGATCTTTGAACCAATGTTCTCTGCCCTCCGCAAGGGCACATACCCTTAGTTCACTACCCTCCACAAGGGCACTTGTTCTTTCAGCTTTGGGGCACTCCTTTGAACCATCCACGTTGAACCTTTTAACCTTTGAACCAACTTTGGTTCAACGGTTCAATGGTTCAATCTTGCATTCTGCTCTTTCAATTGACTGCTTGAACCAATCACTTTGAACCAATCTCATTGAACCTTTGAACTGTTGAACCTTTGAACCATTGAACTTTGAACTCTTTTGGTTCAAGGTTCAATCGGTTCATTGGTTCATCCTTTGTTCCATCGCTTCTCTATTTTTCTAAGTCCCTTGATCTCTTTGAATCCATTGAACTCGTTGAACCCATTGAACCCATTGAACCAATTTGGTTTAAGGTTTAATGGTTCAATGGTTCATTCCTTTGTTCCTCAAAGCCTTCTTTTCTTCACTACCTTGTGCAAGGGCACTTGGCCTTTGGTTCACTGTCCTCCGCAAGGGCACCTAGTCTTTTCACTTTGAGGCACTCCTTTGAACCGTTTGATTGAACCGATCGATTAAACCAACTTTGGCTCAACGGTTCAATGGTTCAATCACTTTCTTCTTGTGTTCCACTTGACCGCTTTAACCAACTTTGTTGAACCAATTGCTTATTGAACCTTTGAACTGTTGAACCCGTTGAACCTTCGAACCATTTTGGTTCAAGGTTCAACGGTTCAACCATTCAAGCCTTCTTCTTTTCATTGAGTCTTTTGAAGCCGTTTGAAGCCGTTGAACTTGCTGAAGCGATTGAACTTTGAAATTTTACTGAAGTGCTTAACTCTTTAATCTTGCTAACATCGTTGAACCTTGGCGTTAAACCCATTGAACCTTGGCATTGAACCAACCTTGAAATTGCCTAAGTGTTGAGAGCTTGTTTATTTCCTATAGAGTTCATAGAAATGAACCTGCAAAGTCTGTAGAAATGAATTGGCAGAGTCCATAGAAATGAGTCCATAGATTCCTGCCTGTAGAATCTATAGAAATAAGTTTGTAGATTCCTGCCTGTAGAGTCCATAGATTTAAGCCTACAGAGTCCATAGATTTCTTCTTGTGAAGTCCGTTAGCTGAAAAAGCTTCAAAAATGGAGAATTTGAATGCCTAGAACAATTTTTGAGAAGGGAAGGGATAATTTTTACCCTGTAGGACCAAAAATAGTTCATGTGTTGTTACAAAAATGAGTAACATATTTTGGGAACAACATATAACAATATATCATATATAGGTGTTTTGTATAATTAAAGGGATTTGGGTGAGAATTTAGTGGAGAGATGTTCTAAATAAATATAGGAATAATGTTCCTATATATTTGTGTAATGTCTTGGAATGATTTAAATAATCAAAATCATAGCAGAATATTATTTGTGATTAAAATTTATCTTTGTGTTTTCATATCCATTGATCAGTGCATGAGTTAAATCTATGTATTGGCTCTTAGAATTCATAACAGTGGTATCAAAGCATATGAGATTCTTACTGTGATGTGCATTTAAAATTTGTGGTTGCCCCATTGATGAGAGTAATTTTGTGTTATAGCTTTTGAAGTGTTCATTTTACTCATCATAGAGGAAGTGTAGATTAGTAAAACTCAGCTTCATAATTGTAATCGACCACATTAGATTCAAATAATTAACACTGTGTCACCATATTTTTTGGATCACAGATGGAGCTATCACTCAATATTCATTTGGTTTTCTATTTGCATAAGACTATTTGTCAGCTTCTATTATGTTATAAATTCTATTATATAAATGATGCACAATGTCTTCCATCTATCATCTAGCATCTAGAAATAGCATTTAAATTCATTAGACATCTTGCTAACCTCTTATTGGTGGTGTTTATTGAAATACAATACAATTTATAAAGGCACAAACTAGAGAAGACCATTATACCAATGTGATAATTAAATATAGATCTGTTTGTGATTTGTCTAGACTTCTTTTATATGCACAGTCCTCTCATGCATATATTAGATTCTAAGTTAGCATAACAAACTAGAGCAGAATGTAGAAGAGTTTTGTATTGTGGATTTCATTCATGTGACTTCTCATGCTTCAATATAGACCTATCTGCAGATCTCCCATCAACTTCAACATGCATTTTCAATAATTAATAGGTAGATGTATCAGTTATTATAGGTTCGCAGTTTAATGTTAAGTTTTAATAGAAAATTAAAATTTGTGTTTTTACTTTCTTAAAAGCTTTTAGGTATATTTTCATTAACTTAATGGAATTCATGCTCTAAAAATCCACAGCCTAAGTATTAGGTATTTGGTCTATATTTAGTTTTATAAACTCATTTGGGTTTAAGGTTAGGCAATTTTAGGTTATGTCTTTTTTTATTGTCTCTAGTTTAGACATTTAATTTTTTTAATTAAAAGTATTTTTTATGTCATGTGTATTCAAAAATATAGTCATTATTGTTTAAATCAATAGTTTAAAATATTTTTATTTTTAAGAGTCGATTATATGTCAAAAACCCAAAGTGTTTATATATCAAAAGGTCAAAGTCATTTAGGTGAATTAGGTTAATGTCATTTATATCAATAAAATATTTTGAGTCATTTGTGGGGGGGGGGGCATTTAAGTGAAAGCAACATGCAATTGAGATACATCGACATATTGGCTAAGTGGGCAATGAGATTGGTGGATACAGGAAAAATCATTAGGATACAACAACTATTAGAGTATAGTCTTTAAGAGGTACTTCTTAATTAGGAGGTAGAACAAGTAGAGTATAGTCTTTAAGAGTTGTAAGAGGAACCAATGTAGGAAGAAATGGAAAAAATTAGGTAACCTACCATACAAGTGTAATTTCCCACTCTAGAGTAAGCCCTACAAGAAATTGAGTGACTAAGAAATAAATTATAGGATCAGTCTAGAGGAGGACTAGATGTACTTACTATAGTAGCTTTTCAATTGTATCCCTCTACTGAAGACCATCTTGCATTCATTATTTCAAAACCTTCTATAGAGGTAAATCAATAGAAATAACCTACAACTACCAAAGAATTCAGGTATCATTCCTCATTTTTAATATCTTTTAAATTAATGAATTAGATGGATAGTCAGTCTAAAATTTTGATGGCATTAACAAAATAAAATAAGAAATTGAAATAAGAGAATAGGTTCAAGGAATAAATAATCTCCAAACTACATCAAAAGATTGAATACATGCCTTGTCTTATCCAAGAGCTCATTGACTACATGCCTCATACAAGAGTATATTTATTCTATCTTAAGGAGCAATGGCATAATTTTAAATTTATGAGAACTTAATGTGACAAACCTTGTGAAGTAATTGATAACCTTAACCATCCCTAATCACTCCCTCATCCTCCTTAATCAATGCCTCATTGACCTTCATCATCCCTCACCATCCCTAACGGCTCCCTCATCATCTCTATTCAATCCCTCATCCTCATATTCCTTAATCACTCCATCTAATACCTTGATGGTGGGTATAGTAGCTTCTTTCTTGTGTCATATTATCTTGTTTTCCAATTCCAAATCCAAAAAGTGAACTACCACTTTGATGGCTCATAGTAACCTCCATCTAAATATTATCAGAGCTCAGTCAACAAGTACCCCTTCATTTCAACCTTATATTAAGTATTTATATAAGTATGGGCAATTAGCTTATGATCCAAGGTCATTTTCCATGCAAAATGAAGTCTAATGGAGAATTTCCAACAATCAAATGTTGGAAATTAATTAAAAAAACATAATTGATTATTAATACCTAGAAACAAATTGAGTAATTGCTTATGGGAACCATGGAGGTTGGAGGTTGGAGGTCTTTCAGCAACCTCTCATCAGTCACTAAAGACGGGACCAAACCAAGGATGTGGTGACATTTAGTGTGGTATATTTTTCATTTTCACTATGTGTTTTTTAGAATAAAAATAGAAGAATAATGCTTGCTCATGTAATGTAATTTATGTGTAAATTCCAAACATAATTCCCTGATGTAAAAATATTGTGAAAGGATAGAAAGCACCAACGTAAGTTAGTTCATGGATCTTGAAAGGGTTTGTTGTAGAGATCCAGAAAACTACATGAGGTAAACAATCTTTTGGGAACAATTAAGAGAGTAGTTACTAAAAAGATTCCATGATTGTCTTACTTCTTTATAAAAATGATCATCAGTGACATGTTTGTTGTATTCACATAAATTAAATGTGAGATGCATTCCTTTGCATATAGTGGTCATGTGCAGCAAGATTGAATTAGTATTATGCAGACCTAAGAGTATGTGGTGGCATATAGTTTTGTTCATGTTAATTCTTATAGGTAGATGGTGTTTCTATTTACATCAAGGTTTATGATAAACTTGTAAAACCATGGGAGGAGTGAGGCTCTCTTTATATCAAGATCATGATCCAAATAGGGCATGTTACAATGGGTGAGCATATTGCAGGTGAGAGTGTGAATATTTTTGCACCATCTAAAAACTAATGAGATAAATGTTATGAATTAGCTTTTACATTGTAGTAATTAGTTATTTATTTTGTTAAAATATCATCATATTATTATAAATAATATTATGATATTAGTTTATCATATATTATAATTTATAACAATATATCGTATATAGGTGTTTTGCATAATTAGAGGGATTTATGTGAGAATTTAGTGGAGAGATGTTCTCCATAAGTATAGGGATAATGTTCCTATATATGTGTGTGTAATGCCCTAGAATGATTTAATTAATTAGAATCATAGCATAATATTATTTGTGATTGAAATCTATCTCTGTGTGTTCAGCCCCATTGATCAGTGCATGAGTTAAATCTATGTATTGGCTCTTTGAATTCACAACCACCTGTAGGTTTAATTTTATCATTATTTATTTCACATGGAAAATATTAATCATATAAATACTTTTATAACCTTATTTAAATGGTTTGTATCTTAAAATCTTGTATAGGGGCCTTTTATAATGTCATAGGGTATGTTGTGGCTTTGTTTGATGTCATTTAATATGCTATTTTAAGTGGGTCATGGCCTATCCTAGTCCTTATGTCTTCTGGTATCTTAGAAATCATTTTGATCATATATGCAAGTAGCATATTTTCATAGTATTGAGTAGTTGCAAGAATAGATCTAGAAAAGGCCTAAGTTCATAATTTTCCAACCTTTGGCTAAGTTGGAATATTCAAATTTCATTCAGAATAAATGCAAAAGGCTTTATTTATTTTTGGAGTTTTGTCCCACTTTAGTTGGCTAAGTGTTAGATTTATTTTGGGAGTTATGTTTCATACTTTTGTTCAAGAAATTATTTCGAACATTTTGTTCAAAAAAATTTCTTAAAGGATCTATCTTTGAGTAAGTGATCCTTTACAATTTCCCCAAAGATATCTTTTCTAAGCAAAGTGTCCCAAACAATTTTCTCAAAGGGTGTTTTTCTCTGGAAACGGTCCAATGTAAAAAAATTGAAGGGTATCTTTCTCAGGGAAATGGTCCACTTCAAGGTTTTCTAAGGGTACTTTTATTTTTAAAAGGGACACTTTTAAAAGTTTTTAAGGGTTGGTTTCTTGGCCAAAGTGTCCTACACACTTTATTTGAAGGATCTTTTCCAAGTAAGGTGGACCAAACACTTTTCCTTAAGGACACTTTTCAAAGTCCCAAAGGACACTTTTCAGGATTTTTGAGGGGTGCTTTTCTAAAGACAAAGGATTAATTCCTTTGGAAGAAATGTCTGAGACAAAGGGCAACATAAATATCTTTCGATAAATGTCCTAAACAATTTTCCTGAAAGAATTCTTCTACAGGAAAGGGCCTCCAAATAGAAGTTCTGAGGGATATCTTTTCAAGAAGTTAGTCCTTTACAAAAATATTGAGGGGAAATTTTTTAGCAAAGTGTCTTGTGCACTTTTCCCAAAAGGTATTTTATTCAATAAAGTGTCCCAAACACTTTTTACAAAGGGTGATTTTTCTTTGCCAAAAGGTCTAATGTAAAAATTCCAAAGGGTCAGTTTCTGGGCAAGTGTCCTCCATACTTTATCTAAGGTACCTTTCTATAGCAAAGTGGACCAATTCAAAAGTTCTGAAGGGCCATTCTAAGGATACAATTCTTCAAAAAAATTATTCAAGAATTTTTCCCGAAGGCATATTTCCTTCAAAGCTTCTATCCCAAATAAAAAGACTAAGGGAGAATTCTTTTGGACATTTTATCCGAAAGAAATGGTCCAGTGCAAAAAATTTGAAGGATAATCTCGAAGGGAAAAGGGCAATTCTACAAGCACAATTCCTTCAAGCAAATTATCTAGAACAATTTTCTCGAAAGATGATTTCTTTTGGACATTTTTTCTAAGATAGAGATATTGAATGCATGAATTCTTTCAGAAATTTTGTTTAAAAGAATTGCTCAAGGCAAAGACAAAGCAAGCAATTTCCTTTGAATGAAGTGGCCTTAACACAAATCCCAAAATAATTGTCCAATGAAAGGGTCTAAAATAAATAGGCCAAAAAATGGTGATCTAGACAAGTGCATGAACATTAAGTTCAATCCTCAAAAAGTGACCATTTTAATTCAAATGTCTCAAGGATTAATGTGGTGTCACCAAGTGGCAAGATTGTGAGAGTTTAAGTCTAGATCAAATGGTGAGTGAGAGGTCAAAGTGCCATCAAATATTAGGATGAATGGGTGTGTGACAAGTAGCACAAGCGCATTCAACTGGTAGAAGATCAACAGATCATGGGTGTCCATGCATAGGCAAATTGATAGAGTGAGATGAGTCATAGGATTAGTGATCCGAGCTGATTTTTGATGACTAATCAGAACAAATGGGATCCAAGTCACTTAAACAGAGTTCAAAGAGTCAATTTTTGACTAAGGCAAGCAAGCATGATAGAGCCAAGATTGAGCATGTTTCATTTGAGGCCAGGAGTGGATAGTTTGGGATTAGATGATGCCATTAGGGACTTGTAGAGTAAGACATGTAGAACTCAATGGCCATCACCAAAACTAGCTACAGGAAAGTGACCTTTCTTCCCACTTGGGCACCCATCATGACAAACTAGTTTGGAATGGTTTAGCATCAACATAAATCCCTAATAGATTGATCTAGTTATTCTAACCAGATGGATGCCTAAACCTAGTGGGAATGCTTGATTCCACCATTGTAACTACCAAGCAAAATCAAAGAGGGAATATTATAATTATGTAGCGATTGAAAGTGACATAGATCAATCAAATGGCCTAAATAAGCATATTTGTAGAGGCAATTTTAACCACTTTTAAAATGGTTTTGAATGGATTGATTCCCCTTTTCAGTGATAAGGCCCTTTTTCTATTGTAGTGTTTCTTCTATAAGTACAACTATTAAGTTATTGTAAAGCAGTTTCAGACCATGTATGGTGAATCCCTGTTGGACTGATGTTATATTTTTCCTTTAAACATTAATACAAGTTTTTTTTCTAAGTTTTGAACCATTTTCTAAGTCTGCAAGTGATGTATGGTGATGAGAAGTGATAACTCTCTATCTTTCCTTCCCTGATCCTTTCATGTCTGAGTAAGAATTCTTAATATAATAGGTCATATGAGTGTAGTCTAGTGTGTAAAGATTTTCAAGTGTATAATTATCCAAGTGTGTAATCTACCCTTTGGTTCATTTACCTTATTTCATTGCTCACATTTTGCCTCTATATAAAAATACTCATTTTAGAATCTATTAGAACTTAGAGACTAGTCTGTATTTTATGTTTTGGTGTGGTATAAATATGATGGTCATGTGGAAGATATTATTGGTGCATCACCTTCTTTAGATTAGGTTCAATTTATGCATTTTTAAACTCTTTTCCCCAATAAATAAGCAATAGTTTAAGTGATAAACATTTCACAATATATTCAGAGAGGTAGCCCTTAAACCTAGAGGCTTATTTTTGATATAGGTACACCCACATACCTGGAAATGTTCTCATGTTGCCCAAATCTATAAGAAGCTTGAAAAACCTCTTCTAGGGTGCAATATTTGGTGACAATAGTTATGACACACCTAGTAGGACCCCATTATCTTCAAGATAACCTATTAAGGTGAATTTTGGTCTTGACAAACACCAGTTGTAAACTAGTGTGCTACCCAGTATTTGGTGACTCCTTAAAGTAAATATGGTTTTAGACCCTTTTTTTTATAAACTTGTCTTTATAATTCATAGTCCTCACTAATTTATCCTCTACTAGACCATCTAATCCTATTAATCCATCCATTCAACCTAAGATCCCTCTTACAATCTAGTATCCACATCCTAATCTACCCTTTGAAGAATGAGTAGATTTTGCTAGAGAGGAAGAAGAGGAAGAGGCTGAAGAAGTGGACGATCTAGAAGAAGAAGACATGGCTAGACCTTATGTTTGACCCAAATTCAACATTGATAATCCCATTCAACTTCATGAATATGATTTCATCCCTCCCAATGCCACAAAAGGTGTGCCCACATTCAATGGTGAGAGTCATATCACACCTAGTGAGCACATTAGAGATGTCTCTAACTTTTATAGTTTCCACAATATTGTCTAAGAGAATATTACCATTAGGCTCCTTGCCATGTCCCTTAAAAGGAAGGCCCTTTATTAGTATAAGACTCTATAAGGTGGATGCATCATAACATGGGATGAATTTGGAGTGTTGTTGACTTCCAGATTTGGAAATGAAAGTGACCATGCCTCTCTCATTCATCAATTCAATGTGATAAAAAGGGAAGCCAATGAAACAATGCATGATTTCATTGAAAAGTTTTAGAATACTTGGCATAGGTTGCCTCCCCCCATGAGACCACCTACTAGCTTTGTATTCCCTACTTACTTGAAAGCCATTAGGACTGAGATTATTTTCATGCTTTAATCTATGGATGATTCCACCCTCCCTAAAGCATATGAACTTGTTATCAAAGCTAAGAATAGTCTCATCTAGGCTGGAAGATTATCACCTAAAGTGTCTATGTCTCCATTATCTCATGCTTCTATTGATGCCTCAAATGTGTCTCAAACTCTTAATGTCAATATTGAGCCTAGAGTTGCTCTTAAGAAGGAGGATAATATCATGGACAAAGATGTAGAAATTCAAAGGATAAGAGATCAGATTAGACAAGATAATGTGCAACAAGGTTCTTATCAGAACCCTTAACCTTATCAGAAATAGTATGGTCAGAAATATAGAAGAGGGAGAGGCTAATGTCAGCCTAATCCCAATAGGCCTACTGATACATACAATCCTAGCTCTACCACTAATGTAAAGGAGATGGTACCAGTTCATAGTAATTTGGTGTAGGGAGAAGATTGGTAGTGAGACCAATTCATGGATGCCAATAAAAATGGAGAGAAAGCTTTGGTGTCTCAATTGGTAGTTACTCCCCTCCTATCAAATAAAGATGAGGTGATGATGTAAGTTAATGAGGATTGGATCTTCACCATCTTTCTAGTTGAAGACACTTTTGTGCTAAACTAAGGAGCCTCTATTGTAGACAATACTAGGGCTAAGAAGATACCTCTAGGGGGTAGTACCAACATGCCTATAGGCTCATCCAATCCTCTTACAAGTCAATAGGACACATCTACAAGTGTGACCATTCCAAAGGCATCTACAATTTTAACAAGTCAAAATATGGTAAGGTCTACCCCTATCCCTCAAGTTCCAAGTATTTATCTACCTAAAATATCTCAAGAGAAAGTAGTTATATCTTCTTTAAACATTGTATATTCTTTGAAGGGTATTAAAACATCCATTTCCCTTTGGGATGTTTTACATATACATGGTCAGAAGGAACTCGTCCAAAAGCAGTTATCTATTATCCCTACTAATGTCTCACCCTCAAATCAAAGTGAAAGTCATTTTGTCTTTGCTAGTGTCTCTAGTACCATTATTGAACCATCTAATAGGGCTAAGAAACCTCCACCATTATATCTCACTCTTATAGTATGTGACAAGCTAGTCCATAATTGCATACTAGATAGTGGAGCTTCAACTTCAATCATGCCCAATGTAGTAGCTAATAGATTGGGTCTTAAGTATGAGCCTCATAGTAAGGGATTTCTCTAGATAGATGGTAACCCTGCCAAAACCATAAGACTAATCAAAAACTTAAAGGCTTTCCTACATAATTGTCCTATCTTTCCTATATTTGAAGACATAGTTGTTGTTAACCTTCCATCCCACTTTGTAATCTACCTATAAAGGGACTTTACTACCAAGATCAGTGGATATCTTTCAATTTATTGGTATTTCTTGGCCTTTAAGACAAGGTATGAGACCAAGGTGACAATTAAGACACAGCCTCTTGCAAGGTTTCACATAGAACCTTACATTGAGACAAGTTATAAATTAAATTGTGTTGTCCATGAGATGGAAGAACCTAATGTGGACAAGGGAATTTCTAAGATTGAAGGAATTTTTTATTTTTTCTTGGATGAGTATGGTGTAGATGCATATGGACATGATCCTTACACATGCTTTGAGCAAACTAACCTTGACACTTACATCATGCATGAGGAGCCATTTGAAGGAGCTAAAGTTAGTACCAAACATTCATATGTTGTTGAAGGTAACTAAATGATCCATGAGTATGATGATCCTAAGTTGGTGGATCTAATTAGACACCATAGTGGGGAAAATGATTTTTTCATTCCTGCTATTGATGAAGATGCTCTAGATAATGACACTCATGAACAAGAATATAATGACTTATGGCAAATATTTAAGGCCATATATCAATAATTTGACAAGATTAGTGACATTACTTATTCTCCCAAAAAGTGTATGATTGATGTGTTTATTGATGAAACTAATGAGCAATATCTTAGGTGCTCTATAAAGCATGAAATTAAATGGCATATTGTTAAAAAATATGGACATCAATCATCTATTCAAGAGCCTACAATTTTAGATGGACCCAATGAGGTTAAGGCAGAAGTTGTTGTGCTTAAAAGATAGTTGTGAGAGTCATATGGTATAGATCCATGTTAAGAGGGGTTAGATCATAAGGAAGAGGAACTTGATAATCCCAAGCACCAAGTATATCCTCTATAAGAAGATATAAAGGTTGAGGTAGTTGTCATCATCCCTATTATATAGAATAAGGAATGTCTATCAAATGTGGTAGTAATCAAGAAGATTGAAGCTCCAACCAAGGCTCATGGAGATCAATAAATATTATCCATGAAGGTCTCAAATAGTTCACTTAAAGACCTAAAAATATTCAAATGTGATAGGCTTCTTGATCACCTGCATGTGCAAGTAATTGGTGATGAGCATGCCCCTCATGCTAGGCTACTTTCATGGAGTGATAAAGATGCCAGGGGAACCATTTTTGACCCTAGTTGAGGTATGATCAGATGCTTCACCTTTGGGGATCAGACTTGTAAATATTAGGTTAGGTGTGTGTTTATTTTCTTGTCTTGTTGTATCCCAATAAGTGCTTTGAATCATAGTGTGTTTTGTTTAGTTCCTTGCTTTGTGTTTTATTCTTGTTGTTTCTTATGTTTTGTATACTATTCAAAGTAGTTTATATGTACAGCCTATATACTTTTGACTCCATATCCCAATGGATATTATTAGGCAATTGGTCATGGCATAGCAAGCATACCACCCCTCATAAATCACCAAAGATGTTGACCATTTTTTCCCACAACCAAAAATGGGTCAACCCCCTTCTAGTCAAAATCTTGTATAGGGGCCTTTTATAATGTCATAGGGTATGTTGTGGCTTTGTTTGATGTCATTTCATATGCCATTTTAACTGGGTCATGGCCTAGCCTAGTCCTTGGGTCTTCTGGTGTCTTAGGAATCATTTTGATCATATATGCAAGTAACATATTTTCATGGTGTTGAGTAGTTGTAGGAATAGATCTAGAAAAGGCCTAAGTTCATACTTTTCCAACCTTTGGCTAAGTTAGAACATTCATGTTTCCTTTAGATGAAATGTACAAGGCCTTATTTATTTTAGGAGTTTTTTCCCACTTTAGTTAGCTAAGTGTTGGATTTCTTTCGAGAGTTATGTTTTAGACTTTTGTTCAAATGTTAGGAATTTTAATTGACATTTTTTTTAAATAATTTCTTGAAGGATATATCTTTGAGAAAGTGATCCTTTAAAATTTCTCCAAAGGATATCTTTTCCAAGTAAAGTGTCCCAAACAATTTATCTGAAGGGTGCTTTTCTTGAGAAATGATCCAGTGCAAAAATTCCAAAGGGAATATTTCTTGGGGAAACAATCCTCTTCAAGGTTTCCAAAGGGTATTTTTATTTTAGAAAGGGACACTTTTGAAAGTTCTGAAGGGTTGGTTTCTTGGTCAAAGTGTCCCACACACATTCTCTAAAGGATCTTTTCCAAGCAAAGTGGACCAAACACTTTTCCCAAATGACACTTTTCAAAGTCCTGAAGGACACTTTTTAGGATTTTTGAAAGGCAATTTTCTTCGTCAAAGGGTCCAATCTAGAAAGTCTGAAGGGTCAGTTTCTTGGCAAGTGTCCTCCACACTTTCTCTGAGGGACCTTTCTATAGTGAAGTGGACCAATTCAAAAGTTTTTAAGGGCCACTCTAAGGACATAATTCTTTCAGGAAAATTGTCCAAGAATTTTTCCTGAGGGCAAATTTTTTTCAGAGCTTTTGTCTTAAAGAAAAAGACTAAGGTAGAATTATTTTGAACATTTTATCTAGAAGAAATGGTCCAGTGAAAAAATTCTAAAGTATAATCTTGAAGGATAAAGGGAAATTCAATGGGCACAATTCCTTTAATAAAATTATCCAAGATAATTTTCTCAAAAGATGATTTCTTTTAAACATTTTACCTGAGACAGAGATACTGAAGACATGAATTCTTTTGGAAATTTTGTCCAAAATAATTGCTCAAGGCAAAGACAAAGCAAGCAATTTCCTTCAAAAAAAATTGCCTTGACACAAATCCTAAAAGAATTATCCAATGAAAGGGTCTGAAAGAAATAGCCCATAGAATGGCAATCTAGATAGGTACATGAAAATCAAGTTCAATCCCTAGAAAGTGACCATTTAAATTCAAATGTCCCAAGGATTAATGTGGTACCACTAGGCACTAAGATCATGGGAGCTTAAGTCTAGATCCAATGGTGAGCAATAAGTTAAAGGGTTAGTAAATCTCCAAGATAAATGGATGCATGCCAAGTGGCAAAAGCACATTCAACTAGTAGAAGATCAACAGATCATGGGAATCTATACATAGGTAAATCAATTGAGTAAGATGAGTCATGGGATTAGTGATCTGAGCTAGTTCTCAATGACCAATCAGAACAAAGGGGATCCAAGTGACTTAGGTAGAGTTTGAAGAGTCAATTTTCAACTAAGGTAAGAAAGCATGATAGATCCAAGCTCAAACATGTTTAATTTGGGGCCAAGAGTAAATATTTCAGGATCAAACAATGCCATTAGGGACCTACAAAGTAAGACATGTAGAACTTAATGGCCATCACCAAATCCATCCATAGGAAAGTGACCTTTCTTCCCACTTGGGCACACATCAAGACAAACTAGTTTTGATTAGTTTAACATCAGGACAAAGCCCTAATAGATTGATCTAGTTGTTCTAACTAGATGGATGCTTAAACCTAGTGGGAATGATTAATTTTGCTATTACAATTTCTAGGGAGGATCAAAGAGGGAATATTGTAACTATGTAGTGATGGAAAGTGACCTGGATCAATCAAATGATCCAAATGAGCATATTTATAGAGGTATTTGTAACCACTCTTCAAATGGTTTTGAACGGATTGATTCCTTTTTTTAGTGCCAAGGCCCCCTTTCTCTTGCGGCCTTTATTTTATAAGTATAGCTCTTGAGCTATTATAAAGGAGTTCTAGACCATGTATGTTGAATCCCTATTAGATTGATGTTATATTTTTATTTTGAACATTAATACAAGTTTGTTTTCTATTTTTGAACCATTGTTTAAGTTGCAAGTGATGTATGGTGATGAGAACTGATAACTCTCTATCCTTACTTCCCTTATCCTTTCATGTCTAAGTAATATTTCTTAATCTAACATGTCATATAGAGTGTAGTCTAGTGTGTAAAGCTTTTCAAGTGTAAAATTATCTTTCGAGTGTGAAATTTTCCCTCTGGTTCATTTACCTTGTGTCGTTGCTCACATTTTGCCTCTATATCAAAATACTCATGTTAGAATCTATTAGAACTTAGAGAATAGTCTATATTTTTTTATTTTAATGTGGTAGGAATATGATGGTCATGTGGAAGATATTATTGGTGTATCACCTTCTTTATATTAGGTTCAATTTATGCATTTTCTAACTCTTTTTCCCCATAAATAAGTAGTAACATAAGTGATAAACATTGCATGATATATTCAAGGAGCTAGGCTTTAAACTTAGAGGCTCATTTCTGATATAGGTACACCCACATACCTAGAAATGTTCCCATATTTACCAAATCTAGAATAAACCTGAATAACCTCTTTTAAAGTGCAAGATTTGGTGACAACAAGACTCAAGCTTTGTGAATGATTATTAAGATTATAAGGTGGTCTTAATCCTCTCTAAAACCCTAACTGTGACCTGATATGGAACATCTTGTTGGAAATGGCTTAGAATGGTTTGTATGATCTAGTTTGGTGATTGTAACATATAGATTAATATCCTAAGTACCTTTAGGTGGTAATTGCTTGTCAGAAGAGTTAGTGAAAGCTATAGGAAACCCCTTCTTTCTTGGATTTTTGATGTAGCAAGCAGGGTTGACCAAGTTAAAGCATAAAAATTATTAAAGTATGATGTGTGATACTTTTATTTTATGTTCATGTGAGTTTTTGAGTAATTTAAAGACTTTAATTATGCTAAATTGGTCATGGAAGTTAGCCTATCACTAAAAAGGCATAGTGAGGAAGATAGTGAGAAAAATAGGTAGAAGTGGGAATGAGATTAGGGATGTGTTGCCATGAATTAGGGATGGATCCAATTATATAAGTTTTTTATTCAATACATGTAACACATATCCCCTTTGAATAGAATATTTGAAGATACTTATAGACAAGTAGAAAGTTACTCTCAAAGTGACTTGTCTAACATAGTGAGGTATGTATAGGGTGAAGACATGATATTCATTTGTAAGACAAATATTGATATTAAACATTATAATATATTTGTTTCAATATGTTATAAGTATGATTAAATATAATCTAAATATATTTAAAGTTCATAAAATTTAATATATATGGGTTTTAAGTCATTATTTCCAGGATTGTGTTTGGAGCATTCAGGCAATTTTTTATGTATTATTAAGATTGATGTTCATGATTCATAATGCATAGATTTGAATAATATAATTCATATTAAATTTTTATATAAGTCTCATAGGTTCATTTTAATGTATTTTTCTTCATGAAAAACTGTTATGAAGGTGTGAAAATTCAAAGGTTCTTGACCGGTTTTTTAGGCCTATTTATAGTTTTTAGTGAGCATATAGAAGTGGTCAATTTGAGGTCTTTTGCCCAATATGGTGAAGTATAATGGATATAATTATGACCCTAAGTTCATGTAGGTTATATCCATATTATTTTTTTATATGTTTTTATAGCAAAGTTGAGTGTATATTCAAAGTAGACTTTCTGGTAGTGAGAAGGCCTAATTGTGAACAAACCTAATGGTGTGGTTCAAGGAGTGAAATGAGCTAAATGGTGTTGGGGACCTAAGGTAATATTATCAAGGGTATAATTTAAGTGTGTATTAAATTTTTTATCCATTTATGGAGGCTTAAAATTTTCCAAAATGGTTAAGGTGAATGTGTGCTCTGAGATGGCTTAATTGCATTAGGTCTCTATTAGGCCTAATGGTGGTTTTGGTCCTTATGAGTTGTGACCAACCTATGTATTAGTTTTTTCACTTTATAAACATGTTTTATTATCTATTCCATGGGTTATCCAAGTATGGAGATGTTTTTTTCTGACCAAGGTGTGTAAGATCAAGAGTCATGTATAAAAAGAAGGTCTAATATGCCTAATTTGACTAATTAAAATATTTGAGGGAATGGGCAAATGAAATATAAGTTTTAAAACTAGGTATAGGGTTTTAAGACCATAAGAGAGGTATTTTTAATATTTCATAAAGTTATAATAGTGATTATATAAATGATGATCAAGGTCATATGACCTAAATCTACTAAGAAGAGGACTAGTTGAGCAAAGAGGCTTAATAGGTTGTTTGAGAGAGATAGAAGAGTGTGAAGAGAAAAATAAGGTGATCATCATGATTTGAGTGATAAAAAAATGTCCAAAGATAATCATAGGTTTCAAAAAAAATTAACTGGTGCAAAGTCACTTAGGGGGTTGGTGCCTCCTTGCGAGTTAGTGTTTGTTAAAGGAATAGTTGAGTTGGTGCTTGACTAGTGAGAGGTTGGTGCCTCACTAAATTTTGATTAATTAATTATATGAATATATTCATAGATATTTTTTAGTGATTTTTATACCCTTTAAGTATTTCCCACATACCCCTTGTGTTCATATATTATATGCTTATGTAGATGATTGTTTATGCATTGATTGATGTATGTGTTTGAATGAATGCTTCATGAATGATAAATGAAATTGAATGATTATTTTAAGGGCACTGATTTACCCCCCCCCCCCTCTTTTCATTTAATTTCAAATTTTGGTATCAAAGTAGGTCTTTTGAAGCAAACCTAATATCCTAAAGGAGATCCTAAGCAAGCAAAGATGGTTAGTCAAGCACAAGGTGGTTTATCTACAAGGCTCCATTGTTCAATGGATCTAATTATGATTTTTGGAGTATCAAGATGAAAACATTTTATATGTCTCAATTTCATGATATTTATAAATTATTTTTGGATGGATATTGCACCTCCTACTCCCCCTATAGATGCATCAGCTAAGAAGGCTAGTGACAATAATTCAAAAGTAATGAATGGTATTCTTTGTGGCCTATCAAAGGCAAAGCTTGTGAAGGTGATGCATTGTATGTATTTTAAATAAATGTGGGAAAATTAAAGAATATTAATGAGGTATACTCTAATTTTAAGTTGATTAAATTAAAAACCCATAGAAGACAGTTGTAAAGCCTAAGGATGAATGAATATGAGACCATTACAGCCTACTTGTTGAGGGTTAATGAAGTGGTCAACATCATAACAGGCCTAGGTGAAGAATTTAAAGAGTCTATTATTGTTTAAAATTTATTGATATATCTAACTCCTAAGCTTGATTCTAAAATATTTATTATTGAAGAGATGCAAGATCTAAACAAGCTAAAGATGGATGGACTTCATGGCACCCTAACAGCCTATGAGATGGAGATAAGTGAAGGAAGACTTGAAAATAAGGAAGTTTCATTCAAGGTAGAAAATAATACAAAGTATAATAAAACACAAGGTAATAAAGTCAAAGATAATTATGATTATGATATTGATGATGATGAGTTGATAGTTATGTTTGAAAGAAAGTTAAAAACTAGTTTAGGTAAATACAAGGGTAAGCTACCCTTCAAGTGCTTTAATTTTGGAGAAATTGGACACTTTGATAAAAAATTCCCTCATAATAATAATAAAAAGGATGATGAAGAGAATGATGAAGGTCATGATGATGACAAAAAGTCTTATAGGTCTGGTAAAATCTAAAAAAGCTTCAGACGATATGATGACAAGAAAAAAAAATTCAAGAACAAAAGAAGCTTTTACACAAAAGAAGACTGCAGCTCATATGATGAGAATGATAAAATTAATTCTAAGAGTGACCATAAAGGTGTTAATCCTAATTTCAATTAATTTCTCTTCATGGTTGAGGAGTAAATTTATTCAAATCAAGAAGAGTCCATGTGGTTTGGAGGTATTGTTGGTGATTCAAATGAAGAAGAAAATGAGGTCGACCTTGAGGCTAAGTTGATGAATGCTCTAGAAGAACTAAAGATGGTGAAGAATAATAATAAGGTGATGAGGTATCTTATCAAAGACTATGAGGATAAAATCAATTTTTTTAAAGTTATACTAATCAACAACTCTAATGAATAAGAGGAAAGAGTCGAACAGGTGGAGACTCAAATTGAGATTAAGACTACAAGCCTAAAGGCTAAAGAAGAAGAATGTGCATGGTATGTAACTAAAATGGATTACTTAAAAGATAATTTGAATTAGGGATCAAATAAGGTAAAGTCTTTTGTGAATTTTTAAAATAGTACCAATGATTTAGACATCTTGAGTAGTCAAAATATTGCTAATAACAAAACAGGTCTTAGTTTCAATACAAACCAAAAGAACACTAATATGATCAATGAGAATCAAAACTTAAAGGTCAATGGTCAATTAAGGAATGATGGTGCTATAAAAATGAAGACTAATCCTATCAGGAATTTTACTATTATAAGGTATGCTAATCCTTTCAATGGTTATTATTATTCATGTAACCAATTTGGTCATAGAGCAAGGCATTATAGAAAACCCTTCAAGAATGAACATGCATGGAACTATGAGGAGAATCAGCAGTCAAGAGGTATGGATAATGGTATGTTTCCATCAAGAGGAATAGTGTGTTTCAATTTTCAAAAGGTTGGTCATATTATAAATTTTTGTAAGCATCGATTCTCAAGTCAAAACAAGAAGATTGAGGCCCTTAGAGTGTAAGAAAGAAGATAAAATATTTAATGGATACCAAAGGTAGCTAAGGTGAATGATGATTAGTATGCAAGTCCAAGTGGACTACTTGTCATGGTGGAGCATAGTTAAAAGGTAAAGGAGTGACAATAATTCTCCCTATCATCTCATATTGTGGATGAAGTCAAGATAAATAGACCAAGTTAGAATGTTGTTCAAATGCGGATTGAAGAATTTAAGTGTAAAAGGATCTTGAATAAAGTTCAGTCTAGTAAGGACATGGAGATATAAGAATCTCTTGAGTTTATTTTTTTTTAGTATTATGCTTCATGGAGGCACTCAGCTAGTGAACAAAAGCAAGAAGAATGCTTGGTCTTAGGGGGAACTTTGTATTCTCTATTTCCGATCCAAAGTTCAGTCAATAGTTTGTTGTAGATATGAGTGCAAGAGATGGGTTACAAAGCATTTGTATGATGACTTTATCAAACCAAGTCACATTCATGATAGTGTTTGAATACCTCATGGAGATATGGTGAGCCAATTATGATCTAAGAATATGTATGTTTGCCAAGTAAATCTGTAGCAGTTGGTTATGAGCCTGATCTGTGTTGAGTTTTTGTCAGAGAGAGAGAGAGAGAGAGAGAGAGAGAGAGAGAGAGAGAGAGAGAGAGAGAAAATGATCTTTTTTGGAGAGAAAATGTGTGTTATTAAAATTTAAAAGATCAGATATTTGTCAAAATATGAAACTTTTTCATTAATGTCAAAGGTAGATAAAGTTCCATTTTTGGAGAAAGGTCAGTTTGAAGAAGATCCAGCTTAAGGAGATGAGAATGGTCAACTTTATTTGAGTATTTGCCATCAATGATGAAGGGGGAAATTTTTTAGGTATGTTCCTATTGTTGGTTTTGTGTCATAAATGTTGTCATTGATTTAAAATTCAAAGTGGGTTTCATGCATAATTAAATTGGTATGTGACAAGGAGTCCTATGACAATAGAGAATTTGAAGGCAACTTAGTAATTATTTTGAGGTTGATGACATGTCAAGATAAAGATCAAGATACAAGGTATAAGTATATTTTTAAGGATTCCCAAACATTCATATGAATTATTAAAATACTTAGGAAATTTTTAAGGTAAACCTTCAAGGGTAAGGTCTTAAGCCTTAGCATGCAACTAGTCTAGTCTTGGACTCTACCTGACCTAATGAGGAGTCTTGATGTGTTATCAAGATCTATGAAGGATAAAAACTAGTGTGTGATAATTTTATGATGTTATATGACATGAAAATGTGGTGTTGATAATATTACAAGAGGTTTCAAGGTGTGTTCAATGTCTAAGTGTGACTGGCAGTTAAAGGCCTAATGTGCAAAGAGACCTAGTGTGGTCTAATGAGGGGTCAATTTTAGTTTCTAAGATGTTAGAGATCATGAGATAATTTTTAAATGTGTGAGAGGTTTTTTCATGTGTGTTTACCAAGTCTAAGGCCATAGACTAAATGAGAAAGCATGAAATGTGGTTTTGAGGTTTTTTGTGTGCATAGAATGAGGTATTGTAGACCTGAGAAGGATTTTCTTATAATTGTTGGCACATGAAACCTTTGAATGGGATCCTAAAAATTTCATGGAATATATGGAAGGATCTTAACTATAGTTTTCAAGCATTATTTTCTTGATTAAGGGCCCAAGATTTATGAATGATCGTTAAGATTGTAAGGTGGTCTTAACCCTATTTAAAACCCTAACTATGACTTGATATGGAATATATTGTTGTAAATGGCTCATAATGGTTTGTATGACCTAGTATGGTGATTGGAACATATAGAGGACTCTCCCAAGTACCTTCAAGTGGCATTGTTCTGTCAGAAGAGTGAGTGAAAGCTACAAGAAACCCCTTGTTTCTTAGATTTTTGATGTAGCGGGTAGGGTTGACCAGGTCAAAGCATGAAAATTATTGAAGGATGATGTGTGAGACTTGTATTTTTTTTCCATGTAATTTTATAATGAGGTTACAAACTTCAAATATTCTAAATTGGTCATGGAAGTTGGCCTATCATTAAAATGGCCTAATGAGGAAGACTGAGAAAAATAGGCAGAAGTGAGAATGAGATTAGGGATGTGTTTCCATGGATTAGGGATGGATAAAATTGCATATATTTTTTATTCAAGACATTTAATACATATCCCCTTTTAATATAATATTTTTAGATGAGTATATACAAGTATAAAGTTGTTCTCAAAGTGACTTGTATAACACAGTGAGGTTTATGTAGGGTGAAGACATGAGATTGGTTTGTAAGACCAATATTGATATTTAACCTTGTAATATATTTGTTTAAATATTTTTTAAGGATGATGATCATATAAATCTATTTAAATTTTATAAAAGTGAATCTATAGGTGTTTTAAGTCATTATTTTCATGACTATGTTTTGGAGCATTCAAGGAATTTTTTGTGTGTAAGATTGATGTTCCTGAGTCATTATGCATATATTTGAAGAATATAATTCATATTAAGTTATTATATAAGTATTTTCTTCATTAAAAACTCATATGAAGGTGTGAAAATTCAAAGGTTCTTAACTAGTTTTTTAGGCCTGTTTATAGTTCTGAGTGAGCATATGGAAGTGGTCAGTTTGAGATTTTTTTCCTAGTATGGTGAAGTATAATGGACATGGTTATGGACATAAGGTCATGGATATTCTATTAATATTATTTTTTTATATTTTTTTGTGTCAAATTTGAGTGCATACTTCAAATATTCAAAGCAGACTTTCTAGGAGTGAGAAGGCCTAATTGTGAGCAGACCTAATGGTGTGGTTCAAGGAGTGAAATAAGATAAATGGTGTTGGAGACATAATGTGATATTATCATGGGTATAATTTAATAATGTATTAATTCTTTTATCCGTTTATTTAGTCTCAAAATTTTCAAATGTGGTCAAGGTGAAACATGTGCCTTGAGAAGGCCTAACTGCATTAGGTCTCTAATAGGCCTAATGGTGGTTTTGGTCCTTATGAGTGGTGACAAACCTATGTAGTGGTTTTTTCACTTGTGAAAAATTTATTATTATCTATTCCATGGTTTATCCAATTATGGAGATATTTTTGTCATACCAAGGTGTGTAAGATCAAGAGTCATGTATAAAAAGAAGGTATAATATGCCTAATTTGACTAGTTAGAATATTTGAGGGAATGAGCGAATGAAATAGAAATTTGGAAACTAGGTATATGGTTTTAAGACCATAATATATGTGTTTTTAATATGTCATAAAGTTATAATAGTGATTATTTAGATGATGATCAAGGTCATATGACCTAAATTTGCCAAGAAGAGGGCTAGTTGAGCGAAGAGGCTTAATAGGTTGTTTGAGAGAGATAGAAGAGTGTGAAGAGAAAAAGAAGGAAATCATAATTATTTGAATGATAAATATGTGTCAAAAGATAATCATATGTTCTAGGTGGCTGAGTTGGTACCTCCTTACAATTTGGTGCTTGCTAAAGGACTATTTGAATTTGTGCTTGACTACTAAGGGGTTAGTGTTCCTTGTGGGGTTAGTGTCTCACTAAATATTGATTCATTGATTATATTTCAGTGGGTTTTATCTCACTTTAATTTTTCCCACATATCCCTTCTATTCATATGTTATATGCTTATATGGATGTTTATTTATGCATTGATTGATGTATGTATTTGAATGAATGCTTCATGGATGATAAGTGAAATTAAATGATTGTTTTAAGGGAATTAATTCACCCCCCATCTTAGTTGTTGTACTTACAATAGGATATGGTGTTTTATTCTCTCCTCCTTTTATCCTTGTGATGATTCTTAGAGGATCAAAAACCACCCATAAACCCTCCCATTTTTTTATTTTCTAGGGGCAATGTGACATGGAATTGACACCCACGTACTTTCCATTGTCTTAGGGGGATAATGACCATAGATTTCACCACCATGCACTAATCCACACTTGATGTTTTAGTGGACTATAAATATCAAGGACAACTATCATTAAGCTAAGTGGTTGACCTCATACAGGTTATCCATGAAGGGGAAGATTTCACTCTCTAAACTAGGCATTAGACAACACCTTACATAGACTTAGGCCCCATCATACCTAGTATATTTTGGGGATGCCCCTAGAGAGCCCATTCAACCTAGCATAAGACCTTTCGACTGTAATAGAAAACTTACTACTAGAGTTAGGATCAACTTCTAAATAGTCTTTAAGTGTAGACATGGTTGGCAAGGTTTGAAAAATTCCATAATGGGTCACCAGCCTACAGCCTCACCCACAAATCCATTAGATGATGTAGTCATAAGGTTACACACCCATTAGTTTACTAGTCCTAAGTTTGTGGTTTGTTTGATTTGGTGAGTGTCATGTTAGACCCATGTTATTTGTGAACCAAGTTATCTTTTTACCCAAACCTATGCACACCTATCCAAGTCTTCACATATTATCATATTGTATATCCTTGTCTCGTCAAAAAAAAAATTGTATATATTTCATTTTTACATTTATGTATATCCTTGTAGGCCTATCTCATCTTGAATATCATCTTATATCCCATTAATCTCTTATCTTAATCCCATCCTAATCTAATCATATCCACCCATCATTAGTCATACCTCCATCACTTACATGTCCTAATCAAGTCATGTCATCCCTCCATCACATCTTACCATAGTCCAAACTCTTATTCTTCACCTAGCCTTAACACTAACAACACAGTTATCACTTAGTCCACCTTGTCTATAACCAATCTTGATCACCTCCTAGTCTAGTCTCATCCATCCATATCACCTACATATCTAAATCATGTCTTGTCATATATATCTTGTCCTAGTTCTACTTTATCCATCACCAATCATTTATCTTGATCTTTTTTTTCCTATTCACCTAGTCTCAATCATGGTCCAACCCAACTCATCCCCTTGTCTATATTAGTCATCCCATAAAGTTTGTAGTCATATATTAGTCCTCATCCACATTGGCAAATAATTATTATCATATCAGGGTCCTCATCATTGCCTTGTTTGTGTCTAATCAAGTTTGCATCATTATCAAAATCTTGTACATCAAATCATCCCATCCTTTTTGAGTCGATCATCTTAGTCTTGAGCTAGCCTTCAACCTATCATTCCTAGTCAAAATTAGTCTCTCGGTCCAATCTAGCCCCTCATCCAATCTTAGATCTCATAGTAGCTCACCTAGTCAAGTCCAATACAATCATAAAATGTCTAGCTCACATCCTAATTGGTATACTTAAATAATCCCATCCAACATCTCATATCATCAAGTCAAATTTGAAATCGAACTAAAGCAAGACTTTTTCTAAAAGAATTCCATGCATCTCATATCACATCCCTTAATATTTTTGTTCAATCCCCCACACCTACCAATTGGGGCTAGTGAACCACCTCATTCGTACTTTCTCCCATCCTCATTCATGACATCTGCAATAAATTTGGTCAATACCCTAATTGAACAATGCCTCATCACCAATAGGGATATGCTCCTTTCTCACCTCCTTGATATGAACACTCCAATATTATAGACTTTGATCATGTCCACCCAACCTTACCTTTAATCCACACCCATCCACATGAGTCCCATTCTAAGCCTCCATCCACTTGTCATAGTCAATCATCTACCCCTTCCTGTACTAGCAAAGTGAATGCTATCTTGGACACCTCATCTACTATTCTCTACCCATCCAATCACATCAACAACCATCTAATTTAAAGTCTAATACTTCCACATATAAGTCATAAAGTGAAGATATCCCTTATACTCATCTCCTTATATCCTTAGAATCCTTCTTCCAACCACTTGTCACTACTAACATAATGGTCTATCCACCCATATGGCATCTTAATCCCTCCAAGCTTAAGCCCTCTTGGTATAAATTTAACCAATATTGTGTATATCACTGAACCTAGGGGCATACCATTAATCGATGTCATAACTTCCAAAACTTCATCTAAGACCTCATCAATCATGGTGACATAAAAATTGAGGATGAACCATATAAATATACATCCTTGGGTGAACAAGAAGGGGAATGCCAAGATTCTATTCTTGATCAGGATCAAGCCCTTCCCTCTCTGAGCTGAGGTCAATACACCACATCCATCTTCCATGGTCCCCATATATTTGACAAATCCTCCATATAATACGATTCTATCCCCCATGAACCTAGTCTTGATGATTCCTTCCATGGGCCTATCTTTGGTGAATCCATTGTCCCTCTACCATCCTCCCCTCACCCATCATTTTAAAGAACCCATGTTGAGAGGCTAATAATAGACAAAGAATATTCTACTATCAGCATTGCATCATGTGTATTGGAGTTAGCATTAGAGTGAATACAAGTGTTATCTACATCAAGATCATGTTCAATACTAGTGTTTGAATTATATTCCTCATCATCCCTCATAAAATTGATGATTATGTCTGTCCTTTTGAGGATACCTCTAATTTGGATGGTAATCAATCACCAGGCATATATTTTGATTAGATTGATGACATCATAGTAAATTTATTACAAGATTTATCTATCAAATATTTTCATATTGAATCTGATCCTACCTTGGACATGTGTCTTTTAGCTAGTCTTAGTGATCCTTTGTTGATCTTGAGGAGATATTCTTTGATGTCAAAATTGGGTCTCTTAGGAACCCCTATGAAGACCAAGATGCCCCATCACCACTCATTGAACTCATCATACCATCTCCCTCAACTTCATCCATCATAGATCCTTTCCTTCTTGTCAATGATCAATTAATCACCTCCCTCCATAGGGATGAATAAGAACATACATTGTTGGACCCTTCCTCGAATAACATAATAAGTGCCATGAATACAAAGGTCCAAGACCATATTTAAAATTTCATCCATAATGATCAAATAATATTTGATTCCATAAGTCAAAATTCATAAAATTCAAAACATCAGCGTAATTATTGACCACTTTCTGCCCTTAGGCCTATAAAGGTGTCAACTTGATGATTGTCATGTATTTTGAAGAATCAAGGAAACTTGAAGGACTGTTCATTAGTTATCAAGTGATAGAAGAATGAGTCTCATGTCTTTTCATGTTCATGTCTTAGTTTCATTATGTTAGGACTCCTCATGGTGTGTGAGTATCTTTTAATGTCTTTAATAATGAATTTAAGTGCTCTTATGATCTAGACCCAATGAGATAAGATGGTTGAAGATGGCAGTTGATGACTCACTGTGAGATTATGTGATGTATCAATTATATTCAAGCATGGTGGGATATAATCCTTTAAAAGGGTAATGAACATACATAAAATCCTCATGAACTTTTAATAAGGTTATAAGGTACTCTTGTAAGATTCATTAGCAATCTTCTTTGTAAAACTATGTGTATGTGGTCTGAAAGTGAAGGTTTTGGTCTTTAAATGGAAAATTTTGACCTCATAAGGCCTCAAATCATCACTAATATCTTTTAATCACCCATCATGGTCATAATATTACTTAGTCACATAGTTTTTGCTTTAAAAAGTGTCCCTTTTATGTGCTTATAAGGTTCTTTGGCCACCAAAAGAGAAGACACGTGTGAAAGGAGCTACCTTTTTTGCTTTCCTTGGCATATCCCTTGATTTTAAGATTCTTTTAACTTGTATTTTTATCCATTTTGCCCTAAAATGATGGTTTGAAGCTAAAATATGAGGAAATGAAGGAGAATTTGTAGGTTTTGATAGTGTTTTTAGATGGTATGGATTCATACTGTATTGATCTACTTAGGAGGAGTCTTGGAGATGCAATAAGAATTGGTTACAGACACATGGTGAAGAAATTGGAAGGCTTGAAGGCTTGAGAAGACCAAAACCAATGTGTTTTTCATGGCTTATTCATTGACAGATAACAAGATCACCTTAGGTTTATGCTCAATCTGTACAATAGAGAAAGCATATCTGAGCTCTTAACCAGATATACTAGACCTTTTGACCTTCCAATCATGGTTATTGGTTTTTGGTTTTGTCTATTTAACCTTATGAACAAAGGCTAAGAACTTAATGGTTTTATTCACTATTTGCATCTGCACAAGGCAAGAAGAGTGGTATGGTTTTGTGAAATTTCTATCTATTTTGACCAAACTACTAATTGATCCTAGTTCTTTAGGTATTAAAAATACCATTCATGGCTTCCCAACTAGTTTGGTAAACATGAATGAGTGCATAGAGTTCAATAACACATCTACTACCAAATCTGTAGTCTACAAGCAGTTTAAAGGATAATGTACGGTCCATGATGGATCCACGGATATCAAGACTCATTATAACTTTATTTTTAGTGTTTCATTCATGGAAAGTGTCCTTCACTCAGGTGTCTCAAGGTTCCTTAAGATCTCATGGCTTAGAAACCATAATTTTCCCTCAAACATCCTCACAGTCCTAGTTTAGTAGATGTTAAGGAAACTTAGCATATGTTAAGGTATTTTGATGAATCCTAGGTTTCTATTTGCATAGTGTATGCCTCTTTGAGAGCCACAAATTATTATATTTTGTTAAGGATTATGTATAGAGGTGTCTATGATCCTTTAATATTATTTTTTATTTTGGATTCATGTTCCTTTCCATCCCCCATGTTTCATTCCATTTTCATGTCTTGCACACAGTCATTCACCATAGTTGAGAGCTTATCACTCCATCTCCATTCTCAGTTTCCATATTCCATTACCATCATATCATTATTATCTTATTCACATCATGAATCCAATGCTTTGATATCTCTCAGGGTGTTAGATATCATTATAGTCATGAATATGTGTTATGCATCCTTAAGCCATGTTAAAAGACTAGATCTTTACCTACAGTAATTCTATGAAATAGAGATCTTGAGAAGGTAGATGACTTGTTTGGGGGTCTAGCTTAGAATTAAAGAATATTATATTATATCACCTTGACCATTTCAAGAAACCAATTAAATTATGAAGAGTTCAATAATGAATAGCTAAGACTATTAGAGAGAAGGCAACATTCATTTCCCTTATTAATAGAAGTTATGGTAAGTTTGAGTTGTTTATGGTAATGTGTTACTTCTTGTTTCCATGATATTCAACACTACTCATGGGGAAATTAATGTTTCTCCAATATAATTTATAATATAGGGTAAATGAGGATCTTAAAGCAAATTTTTCCCTCTTAAGACCAATCTCCCATCTACCATCAGTCTCTACACACAGTCTAATGACCATTTACAACAATCAACATGAAGATTCTTCAAAGGAGGTCATGTTGAACATGGTTATTATGAAAGAAATATAAGGATTGAATGGAGGGTTAGGGTAAAATATTCAAAATAAAATGTGATTTCGTATGTTTTCTCAAGTAAGTCTTCACTTTACATACTCCAACATAAATGTCCTCAGTCTATATAGCAGAGTTGACAAGCCTCATAATGATGAAGTTTTGAAATTGAGCATCAAGGCCTTGGTATTAGGTAAGATTAATAGTGTAATGGTTTCAAATTAATGATAAAATTTTCAATGTCTAGTATTTTCCAACTCACCTCATCACTTCATCATCCTACTATCTCATACAAGGTAAGTAAATGACCACTTGTAGCCATCATGATGATGTGAAGTGATATGTCAGAAAGGTAGAGCTCAAAGTTGATAATAAAGGGAATATCATGAAGATAAAACTAGGATTTTATGACATATAATGTTTCATTTACCCCATGTTAGGATTATCACCTCAATACACCTAAAGTGACTACCTACAACTATGAATAAATGACCACACACAACCAATACTAGGGTCAATTATATAGACATATCCACATAACCTAGACAAATGTAATTCAAGGTAAAATCCAATAAATGAGTAATATTTATGAAATTAACCTATAAATTTAAATGATAAATTTATATCTTTAGACTTTCAACAGGATCATGACTTCTACTCAAGGTTTGTAACCTCATGAAGGTGCGCAGGCATGTGTATGGAATAAAGATAGTGAGAACCTAAGAGTACCCTTGAAGAGACAATGTACCAAAGAAAGAAATGAGAGGAAGGTTCACAATTAATTTTGAGGTATCAAAGTGATAATTTATGGTGTAATGGATAAAATCACTTTGAATTCCCCAATCAACACCTACAGCCAATATTGGTATAGGCAGTTGCATTGAAGGAAATGAAGAGAGATGGTGTTTTGATAGGGTTAATAGGACTAATAAGTGAATAATTAAGGATAAATAACATTTAAATAAGTCTATTAAAACATCACCAAATACTTTTGGCATTATCATACCATAGTGACAAGGTGAAAAGAAACAAACTTAGTCCTGGACCCATGAAGCACAAAAACTCAGGAAACCAACTAGATAGTTTTGGGAAAAATGATTTTTGAAGCACCTATAGTTGGAATTAAGATCTAAAATTTGATAAAAATGGTATCCATAAGTATATTAATATATCCATAATATCCTAAACCCTATAAAATTATTGGAAACATCCACTTTTTTGTTGAGAGTTGCCTTTGTTAGTTGATAGTCATAATAGAGACCAGCATGACTATTTCGAGGTCTATAGATATGAAAAATGGTTTTAATTTCATGTGAAGATTTTTTAGGTAGATAAATGTGATTATTAGTCTTCATAAAAAAAATTATATGGGTCACACTCATATTTCAAGGTAAAATTCCCTTGAGGGATAGTTAAGAAGATAGAATTATAACCAGCCTATTCATATTAATTAGGGTTTTGAACATACTAGGGTGATTACTGAAGTAAGATACCTAAAAGATGGGTTTTATACAGAATATAAAGTGTTTTAATATAAATTTTAACCTATAATTTATATTAGAGATAAATAAACTCAAGTCTAAGGGCTATACAAGCTTGACTACATGTAAACCCTAGGCATGGGAGTCAAGAGTATGCACGAATAAGGTTGAAGGATATTTTATATCTGAGAGTTTGGTTAACCTTGGAAATTTGTTTTTAAATTTAAAAATACATCAAACCTATCTTTGAAGGAGGAATAACCATGTACACCTATGTCTTATATAAACACACAGACTGATAGTGCTAACCTATAGGCAACCACTTGAAGAGAAGAGCAAGAATGAATTTTGAGAATTTGAAGATTAAAATAGGGGTGAAAACATGTCTAAAAAGTTATTTTATGTTGAGGATGAGTCTCTCAAGTAATTATAGATCACTCAACCCTTAACACTCAATATTAGACCAATTAGGCCTAAAAGGCCCATACCACACCAAAGACACCTTCAAACTCCCCTAAGAAATTTTGACACTTTGATGGGTGTAAGATATTTTTTTAGGTCTTATGAATGGGTTTTTTAGTAGTGTAAATGAAAATATAAGGTCAAACTAGTCCTAAGACCCTATTCAAACTCCACAGTATACACAGTCAATTTGAATGCCCTGTTTGGATGCTCATATCTTTCATCACCAAGGGATTCAGAGAAAATGCTCTTAGTGGGAATTGAGGGCCCCTATGTAATTTAAATTAATTAAGAAAAGAGTTTGATTAAGGGACATAGGTTTATGAACCATTGCTAAGACTATGAGCATGTCCAAACTTCCTATAGAAGACCACAAGCCTACTTCTTTATGTACATATATTGACACACACTTTGCATGGGAACACAAGCTTCTTAGGAAAGTTGAAGGTGTATATGGACTAAATATCCATGGAAAAAATTTCTAGTTTGGAGGTCTTTACTTTATGAATAATTGTTAAGATGGTGGACCTCTAAAACCTTTCCTAAAACCTACTACAGACTTGATTTTTGAAAACTTGATGTTTTGGTACCCAAATGCCATGATTCACCTAATAAATACTTTAATCATGAATTAAACTCAGAGAGGATCCTAACCATGGTATCATGTTGTACGTAATTTTAAAGACCTATCAAAAAATAGTGTTTTTGGGGGAAAGAGAGCAAAAGGAGAAGTATAAGGCAGTTTAAGAAGATACCAATCATTGGAGATGTTTGTTTGTAACTTGTTTCAAAATTTCAAAACATTTGATGTCCAAGGATCTATCTATAAGTGCCCCTGTGATTCCCTTTGAATCATCCAATCTACAAGAGTGAAGGTCAAGGTGACCTAGTCACCTAGTTTGACAAGTTTGCAGGTGTTTCTTGCCTAAGAGGGCCAATGTTATGATTTGTGACATTGATTCAGGCCTAAAAATCATTAGTTAATAGGTTTCTAAATTTTCATGTAGGATTTCATGGTCATCAAAAAACACATAGTTAGGCTATTAGGTATAATTGGCCTAGTAGACCTACTTGGTCAACAAGGAGACATCAAGGTTGGCATAGAGCGCTAATAAATGAGTTAATGTAGATTAATCATGATATATAATTGATACTTAAGTGTCAATCCATGCATAACTAGTCCTTAAGTGCAAATCCATGCATAAATTATCCTTAAGTGTTCATCCATGCATAACTGATGCTTAAGTACCAATCCATGCATAATCGATCCTTAAGTGGTAATCCATGCACATTCCATAATCTTAAAGGAGGAAGGAGTCATTCTCTTAACTTAGGTATTATGCTAAAATAAGGAGAGGTTTTTATATGCTTTTTATGGCCACCACCTCATTTCAACACCAAACAACTCATTCAAAGATCATGCAAGAGCATAAAACATGGAGAGATTTTTGGAGAACTATTTGTAACTATCTACAACTGAAGTAATGTATGAGTTAATGATGGTCATTGATAACATTTTTTCTCTCTCCTCCTTTATATTTTCCCTTATTCTTCTCTCCTCATTTTTTATATATATTCAGGCCTTATGGCCTTGATTAAGATCCCTCAGGCTGGTATATAAAAACTATGTTGAAATTGTAACTTGCACCTTGAGTTAATGAGAAAAGATTGTTGAAAAATTCTTCATTATTATTAGTTTGTATCTTGAATTTTTATTTGTAGATAAGTATGATATTAATCTTCTTTTGTAGGTCATTTCCTTTACCTAATTTTATGTTGTCATCCTCTATAAGTCACATGAAGTGTTAAGAGATAGAAGTTGTGTTGAAGAATGAATTAGTTTATAGTGTCTTTCATATACCTTCATTAATTTACCTTCAAGGTGCAAACCTTTTATCTAACCTTCATCTGAAATACTCATGTTTAGGATTGTATTAAGAAAGTCTAGTTCATAAGCTATTCCCTTTTGATTCATAATTGTGCTTAAGGACAAGGTTAAGATAGGATCATTAAAGAATTGGCACATCACCATCACTAGTATAGGTTTTACCTTTAAGTTATCTTTCTAACTCTTTTCACCCCCAAATCAAAATAGGTTTAGGAAAAGGATTCAAATTTGATACATTAGAGGAACTATCCTCATAATCTATAGGTTTGGTCTAGTTATAGGTAACCCATAACCTTAAACCAATCCAATGTTAGTCCAAGTTTGAAGGAGAACTGGACAATCTACTTCACAGGGTGTAACTTGGGTTGCTAACACTAATAAAAAAGCATCTTTCCTTAGTGAAACCCAAAATTAGGCACTAGGGAACTATCAAAGTGAAAATAATCATTATCTATCAAGTCAAAAATCAATATCCCCTAGAGAAGCCCAAAATTAGGCACTAGGGGGCAATCAAAGTCAAATCCAATCTACAACTCAAAATAATGTCAATAGTAGTATCAAGATGGCCAATAATCCTTCAAATAATTAGATCAAAGATGAACCACAAATTCAAAGCATCTTGGATCTCTTGAATTCTTTTATCATATGACACTAATAAAATGTGTAATGTCTAACATCTCTAATGATGTGTGTGATTTTTAGTCATAATCCTCTATCACTCATCACACCATCCTATTATAGTCCTATCATCCATTCAAGTCCAATACACCCCCATCAACATTACAATCTAATCCATTCCATAATGCACATCACCTTACTGGGTAGAATCATCTCTCATAGGGGTGATAAAGACACCTGGTCTAGATATTTAGAGGGATCATAATCAAGAATCAACATAGGTCACAAGGACACTCATACATCTAGCAATAGCAATTATAACATGGTATTAGCATCACATATCTATAGAATGGGTATTAGATAAAGATCTAGATAGTGTCAGCATTCCTTCATCTCATACTCATATCCAATAAATTGAGATGCCATTTAAAAAATCAAAAATCAAAAATAAAATAAAACAAAAATAAAAAATCATTCGTCTAATGGCAAAAACTAGTCTTGTGGCACCTGAGAAAGTACCATGATGAAAACTATTTTTTGGCATCATGGTAAAATAATCTATTATCCCCATTTTACCTCAACTCTTGGGGGAAAAATCCATCCATTTTATGTCCCTTTTCAATCCCCACCATGTTATCCATGTTTATCTTATTCCACTATCCATTGTATCTACCCATCCATAGCCTATTCCTCTATCCATTATGTTGATCATTCCTTCCCATATTTACCTTCATAAGGATGAGAAAAGTGTCTTGAGACATGTTCTAGAATCATATTTTCATATCCTCTAATAGACACTCAATAAATTAAATATATGCTTCCTTCACTATGTGGTCATTGGCAATCCCTAGTCCATTCTTCCTTGTTTCCCCTACCCTTTTCAGCATCACCCTCATGCTTTTATCATCCCCTCCATTATTCCATCCATATTTATCCTATTTTCTTGGTTTGTTGTTCCCTTTACTAGTTACCCCCTTTGTATAGTGTACATACATATTCCAAAAAACCTTAAAATTTTGAAATATGTTAAAAACCCTAAAAATCATAAAATCCAAAAAATATCTTAGTTGTCTTGTCATATGTCATCTTGTCCTATTTCCTCAATATCCCAATCATCCTATCCAATGTCTTATCCATCTTAGCATCCTAGTCACTTTGTCCTCTTATCTTCAATAGCCTTATCCTAATCTTAGTCCCTCATCTAGTCCAAATCCATATCCTAATCATCATCCCTAGTCTACTCCAAATCCATATCCTTATCCAAATCATCATCACTAGTCTATTTCAATCTATATCTTATCAAAATTTATATCCTTAATCCACTTTCACATCATGATCATTTTATTCCATCCCATCACCCACTCACTTATCCCACAATTAGACAAGACACTATGACACTGCATGTATATACTTGTGTGTGCTACTTGGATGCATTTGTGTTTTGTGACTTGTTTGCATATTTGATTATATTTGTCTTTTGATTATGTGTTGCATCATGTTTATTTTTTTATATTGGGAAATTAATGAGGATGATATGAGGTCCCCAAATCTATAATAATGCTTGTAAGTTCCCTCGATGATGTAGAGTTTGCTATTTGCCTGTGCACTTTGGCATAACGTCCTCTTGGTTGTATTTCTATCATGAGACATCTTGCAAAGTGCTATATCACATTGCTTAGACTATGATGAGCCTTATGATAGTTGTGATGGCTTGATCACCTCCACCTTTACCATTTATCTAATCATCATAATTCCCATCACTAATCTAATCCTCACAACCCATCCAATATTTTATCCTTATAATCCTCATCTCATCATCTACATCATATCTTCTAATCACTAGTCATCATTATCATCTTCTACTCCAATTATCATTTATTCTTGAGTTAGAACTACATCGGCCTAAAGTCTTTTTAGACTATGTAGGTAGCATTTGGCCACCTTTCAGTGCCCAAAATATCTCAACCACTCTCACCTCTTTCCTCATCATCCATCATCACATTTATCATGCCCTTCCTTATCCTCACATCTTGCATTAGTCAAATCTTTGAGTTATAATATCAATCATTCATCAATTTATCTATTTATCAATCACCATCCCCATCATCATCTCCTTAGAATGTGTTGACAACTATAACACAATTATTCTCACTCCATATGCATATGCCTTTGATAAGGGCATCATCAATTTGTAGCTCACTAATCAGGTTGAATTTATTTTTTTCATCATCTATCCCACATCTGGCATCCCATCCCCTTATCTATTCATTGCATCCCACCCATTGTTTCTTCTTTTGAGTGGTCATTTGTCTCTTTCTTCCCCATATATCCCCTCAATGGGGAATCATATCCCCTAACATAATCTACTAACATTCATCCATAAAATGATTTTTCTTTGAAAAACCATTACTCCTAATTTGCTCCACTCACAATGCCCTTTCAAAGAGGGGCAAAATTTATGCACCTAAATCCACTTGCCTTAATTATTCTAATTAATCCCCTTCCTATCCATTTATCTAATATCCCCCCCCCAACATTTCCTCATTTACTAACATTATTCTTCACCACTTCTTCATAAATACTCCTAAATCCCCATTATCTTATCCTAACCCCTCTTATCCATTATTTAGAAATTTTAAATTTCCATGACTCACCTACCCACCTACTAAGCCTATTCTTAGGCTCTCCTACACCCCTAGTCCCTAATCACCCACATAATCCCTATCTAATCCCCTACCTAATCCTAATTAATCCCTTAGAATATTCTAGAATCCTCTTTAACTTAGCCTTCCCCCCTCTATAACCCTCTATGCTAAAGGATTCCAAGGAATTAAAAAATCCTTGAAAATTCCCCAATTATCAATCTCAATAGCTCTAGATTAAATATGAACCATTGATTTTCCCTCCCATGGCTTATATAAACAAACCACTCCTTCATTGAAGGCAACTCATGAATCCATAAAATATTCATGTCCATATGATCAACTAGCAATCACAACCATCCATTGAATCTAAGAAAGCCATACAATCCCCATGTCAAATCCATGAGTCCATAATCCTTGATATAGCAATCATAATGTCAAAATTCTAAGTCCATGGCAATATACAATCAACAATCTATTTGAAGATATTGGAAGGAGGTTAGTTGAAGTAAGGAATTGGTAATAAATGTCTTCATCTATTCTAATTTACTTCCATAATCTCTCCTATTAGGTAGTTTGATATTTTGGTTTTAAAATTACATAGTTTAATCCATTTGCTCAAAATTCTTACTACATATAGTATATTGAATCCATAGCTCAAATTTTACAAGAATATAGCTTGTGAGTGAGGATGTAGGGCAACACTAAACACCAGTATTTTATGAGGAGGAATATGAACCTTTTAAAGGGTACCATGAAGCCTAACATTGATGTAGTGTGATTTGACTTACCATAAATTAAGGCCACAATAGAGAATTTTAGTGGGACCAATGTGACTAGCTAGGGAAGATTTGTGACGGAGTATGGGAGAAAGATTTCATCTGAGAGCATGTAGTTTGTAGTGTAAATAATCAAAATCTTCATATCTAGTAGAGATTCAAAATTCATAAAGGAGGCAGAGATCATCAAAAACATTAGGAATCACAATATGGTTATTTTAAGAGGCTTCTACTTTGTCAATAAAGAGATAAAGGTATGCCAAAGGTTTCTACTTGCATATGTCCTCAAATATGATGTGACGTATACCACTCTATAGCCATAACATTAGACAACTCCTTACAACTCGCATCTTCTTAAATAAATAAGTTTACCTCCTCAAAATTTAGATGAGGAAATATAGTTACAATATGAGTAAATTTGAATGCATCTAACTTGGCAAGAATGAATTAGTATGTTACCTAAACTCCTAGTTGATCATTGAATAGTCTCTAGTTACTAACCATGTATTATAGAAAAAATAATGTTATGCACACTAAATCATAATGCCAATTTTATGAAGGCTACAAATTGAGTTTGGATGTAGATAGAGGTGTTTGGCTTAAAGAGAGTTAAATGGAAATTGTGGATAATAGTACCATTAACATGCCTCTATACCACTAGCATGCCTTTGTACCATTAAAACCTTGAAAAGCATAATAAATTTAAATTTAATATCTTTATAAAATGTTGTCTTTGCATTGAAAAGCTTAATAAAAGGTAACATTGAAATAGTCATCACTAAGAGTGAATAAGCCAACATAAAAAAATAAACTCAATGACATTGGGATAGGCATAGAATAAGGCCTTAAGATGAGAGAGAGTGTGAAAATTTATACTACATTTTATGAATTATGGTATATTGCATAGTTATTACCATATTTCTTCAAAACTTATATAAAAGTTATGTTGGAAATATTGTCATTGATGTCAAAGGTCTAGCATTATTGGTGATAAAGGCCCCATTGCATTTAATATTGTTTGTAATAGATTTATCTTGGCTAATGTGAGTTAATATTTATTTAATATTAACAAATATATTTTTGGTTTCATATGAGACAAAAGAAGGGCCCATGGAGAAGTCAAAGAGCCACGAGGTAAAGATAAAAGAAGGATGGGATGCATTTTCCCATGAAGAGTCATCTTGGAGAATTCCAAGAGTCACCAAGTGAAGACAAAAGAGGAAGGGTGCAATTTCTCATGAAGGGACACTTTGAGGAATATGAAAAGTCACCAAGATAAGGACAAAAGTGGGAAGGACGTTTTTGGTCATGAAGGGTCATACAAGTTTGGCACCATTTTCCATGAGAATTGAAGGGTCACAAAGGGGGAAGGCCAAAGGTCATTTGGAAAGCTATAAATAAAGGCTTGAGAAGCCATTTGTAATATGAGAGATAGTGGTTGATTTGATATTGTAATATCTAGCTTAGAAGAGCAATTATGAGAGATGAATATGATTTGTATTTGTTATATCTAGCGTAGAAGAGCAAAGGTGAGAGAGAGGAAGGAGATGTTATATTGATCTATCAATTGTTGAAGATAGCAACATTGAGAGATAGGTGTGTGGTATACACAAAGGGGTTGGTGCCCCTGTGGGTTGGTGCTCGGCAAAGGGGTTGGTGCTCCTGTGGGTTGGTGCTCATGAATAGTTGTTGGGTTGGTGCTCAACAAAGGGGTTAGTGCTCTTGCAAGTTGGTGCTTGTGAATATTGTTTGGGTTGGTGCTCATTCATATACTTGAGATTTTTCTCCATGGTTTTTTTCACATTAGGTTTCCATGATATATCTAGTGTCTCTCTCTATCTTGTGTGGTGTTTATTGTTTGAGTTTTATTGCATATCTTGAATGTTTGATTAAGTGGAATTTGATTAAGGGAAAGTTTTATAAGATATATGATATATTGATTCACCCCCCCTTAGTATATATCATGCTTAACAATTGGTATCAGATCAAGTTCCTTTTTGAAAAGTTTTACAGCTTGAAGGTAGATCAAGAAAGCATGATGGCTAGGTCACAGGAAGGATTTTCTACAAATAAGGCACCTTTGTTTTATGGGACGAATTATGCTTTTTGGATCATGAGAATGAAGGTTTATTTGATGGCCCTTGGATTCGACATATGAAAAGTAGTGGTGGAGGAATATGAAGAGCCACATACATCTGTAATTACTCTAGCAAAAAAGAAGGCAAGTGAATGTAATGCTAAAGCCTTAAATGCTATTTTATGTGGTTTCTGTGAATCTAAATTTGTTAAAGTTATGCAATGTAAATCTGCTCATAAAACTTGGGTAAAACTTGAGAATATTTACAAAGGTGATGGAAAGGTTCAGCAAGCTAAGCTTTAGACTTTTAAAAGGTAGTTTGAAAGTTTGAAGATGGAAGAAGAAGAAGATATAGCAAGTTATCTTTTACGAGTTAATCAAGTCATAAATCAGATTCAAGGTCTTAGAGAAATGTTGGATGTGTCAATGGTGGTACAAAACATTTTGAGATCTCTACCAATGAGATATGATTCAAAGGTTTTAGCAATCGACGAGATGAATAATTTAGCCAAGCTAAAGATGGATGATCTTCATGGTATTCTCACGGCATATGAGATGCGAATAGAACAAGATAAACCCTCAAAGAGAGAAGTGGATTTCAAGACATCAAAGAAAGAGAAAGCTAAGATTCAAGAATCGAGTTATAGTTCCAGTGATGATGAAGATGACAACGGAGCACTTTTCATTCACAAGCCGAAAAGAGGAATAGGTAAATATCAAGGAAAATTACCTTTTAAATGTTTTAATTGTGGAAAGATTGGACATTTTTTAGCTAGATGCCCAAATAAGGGTAATGATGATGAAGAAGAAAAGCCTACATACAAGAAGAATTTCAAAGGCAAATCTAAGAAGGGATTCGATAAGAAGAGCCTGTATTCTAAAAATCTTAGCTCAGTCAAAGATAGTGGAGTCAGTGATTCAGAAAAAGAAGAGATTCTATTCATGGACATACATGAAGATGATGAAGAAGAAGAAGAGGAGGAAGCTGAAGTGAATATGGAAGGAGAACTCATTTGTGCCCTAGAAGAGTTAAAAGTTGTTGAGAAGAAGAATCGAAGATTAAAGTGCCAGATCGAGAAAAATGAATAGGAGTTAAAGGAAATGATTGAATATCTACAAGCACCCTTTGAAGAAGCCAAGAAGAATGAAGAAGATCTCACAGCACAGTTGGAAATAGCAATAAAATAATGTCAAAGGTATGTTATTGAAATTGCCTCTTTAAAAGAAGATATTGAGAAAGCAGTCAATGATAAAGTAGTTAGTGATTCAAAATTTGAGGATAGCACTAACATGCTGAATAAGATATTGGAATTTCAAAAAGTAAATTCAAATAAGATAGGGATTAGTTTTGAAAAGAAAAAGAGCTATGTTGAAGCTCTTACAAAAGAGGAAATAAAAAGGGGAGAAGTGAAAAATACAAAGGACATTTCAAACAGAGAAGGCTGGAAGGAACAAAGCTACGAAAGGCAATCAGGTCAGAGATATACAGACAGTTCTTATTTTTATGGCTATTGTTTTTATTGTAATAGATATGGTCACAAGAAATTAGAATGTAGAAAAAGAGCTAACAATTTCAGAAATAAGGAGAAGGAAAGTCAAGTAGAGTCAAGTAGAAGCCATAACTCTTTTGCTCCTCTATCAAGCTTTGATGAAGAGACCATAGTATGCTACAAGTTTAACAACTTCAGACACATAGCTCATTATTTTAAAATCATGTTCAAGTCAGTCAAGAAGGATCAAAGTTTCAAAGCTCCATTCATCAAGAAGAAGGTTTAGACATGTTCATGGTAGAAGAAACAACCTAAAGATTCTATGATGGTTCAGACATGTCTGCATGTAAGAAGTAAAGATCAGCCATGGTTAATTAATAGCGGATGTTCGAGGCATATGATAGGATATAAAAGTAAGTTCATATCTCTAAAGAAGATCAATGGTGGCATAATGAGATTTAGAGATAAAACCACTGCCAGAATAGCTGAAAAAGGTACTTTGAGTTTGGATTATGGTAGAACTAAGACTAAAAATGTTTTGTATGTAAAAGGTCTTAAGCATAATCTATTGAGTGTTAGTCAAATATGTGATCAAGGATACACATTAAAGTTTCATGTTGAAGGTTGTGAGATTAGAAGAAAAGATTCAAATGAGTTGATTGTAGATGCTTAAAGGATAGGGAACAATGTATATGTATTGTCAGATATCTTCTCAAAGGCATGATCAAAAGACACATTCAAAGATCTACGAGAGGAGTTGGGAGTAATTTCTATTACTTCCTACCATTGATGTTCAACATCAATTGAGGGGGAGCTAAGTGTTAGCTCTAGGTAGGCCCTTTGCCATTGATGTCAAAGGGGGAGAATAACAAGTATAGGTACAGGTGTAGAAATAGGTACAGGAAATAGATATAGGTTGCTACAGTAAGGGGGAGTTATTGTATGTTTTTAGATGATAGTATGTGCAGGTGACAGGATGTGGCAATTTCAGGATTGAGGTTGCCATCAATGACAAAGGGTGAGATTATTGGAAATAGTGTCACTAATGTCAAAGGTCTAGCATTATTGGTGATAAAGGCCCCATTGCATTTAATATTGTTTTTAATAGATTGATCTTGGCTAATGTGAGTTAATATTTATTTATATTAATGAATTTTTTTTTTTAATATTAACGAATATATTTTTGGTTGCATATGAGACAAAAGAAGGGCCCATGGAGAAGTCAAAGAGCCACAGGGTAAAGATAAAAGAAGGATGGGACGCATTTTCTCATAAAGAGTCATCTTGGGGAATTCCAAGAGTCACCAAGTGAAGACAAAAGAGGAAGAGCACAATTTCTCATGAAGGGACACTTTGAGGAATATGAAAAGTCACCAAGATAAGGACAAAAGTGGGAAGGGTGTTTTTGGTCATGAAGGGTCACCACATGACTTTTCAAAGGCAATAATATGAAGGGTCATACAAGTTTGGCACCATTTTCCATGAGGATTGAAGGGTCACAAAGGGGGAAGGCCAAAGGTCATTTGGAAAGCTATAAATAAAGGCTTGAGAAGCCATTTGTAACAATGAGAGATAGAGGTTGATTTGATATTGTAATATCTAGCTTAGAAGAGCAATTGTGAGAGATGAATATGATTTGTATTTGTTATATCTAGCTTAGAATATCAAAGGTGAGAGAGAGGAAAGAGATGTTGTAATGAACTATCATTTATTGAGATAGCAACATTGAGAGATAGGTGTGTGGTATACACAAAGGGGTTGGTGCTCCTATGGGTTGGTGCTCATGAATAGTTGTTGGGTTGGTGCTCATCAAAGGGGTTGGTGCTCCTACAAGTTGGTGCTTACAAATATTATTTGGGTTGGTGCTCATTCATATACTTGAGATTATTCTCCTTGGTTTTTCCCACATTGGGTTTCCACGTTATATCTGGTGTCTCTCTCTATCTTGTGTGGTGATTATTGTTTGAGTTTTATTACATATCTTGAATGTTTGATTAAGTGGAATTTGATTAAGGAAAATTTTTATAAGATATATGATATACTGATTCACCCCCCCTCTCAGTATATCCCATGCTTAACAAGTTAGGCCTATAGTATGTGTAGGTATTATTAAGACAACTAATAATTTGAAATCAAGCATAATAAATGAAAAAATGGTTTATTATTATTTGAATATTAGGAGTAATCAAAATACAATTGTCAAGATGTGAGTCTAAACTAGGTGCAAACTACAAGATAAATTAAACCCGAAAAATGTATAACCTCAAAATGACCTTACACTCAATATTCATGGTAACCAAGACCACATAGTCAGTGTTCCTAATGAATAGTAGATAGAAAAAATTTGATTTAATGACTCTATTCATCTGGTCTAGGAATTTAAAAACTTTACCAATTATTCTAAAGCTTTATGTAGATCACTAGGAAATTACTCTTTTACTTTAAAACTTTATGTCAGAGTACAGGGAGATGTTGAGTTTATAGTCAAGCATATCAAAAGACAATATCAGGTGAAGAAAGACAAGTTGAAACACTACCATGCTAGATTTCTAAGTGCTACGATGGATTCTTTTGCTTTCTTAATAAATTTGGTATTTCATGATTAGAATTCTAGCACTGATTCACTTGTTGTAACAGCATCTTTGCTTAGGTTTCATCAACAACCAACAATCTTCAAAGAAGGTGACTATAAATTGGAAATGGTTTATCGCCAAATGGTCCCTAATAATTTTTAATACTTTAAAGTTTTCAATGATGACAAAAAAATAACATCCTTCTTAGAACAACAAGGCAATTTTTAAGGACTAAATTTTGAAGGAAGCAGTTTACATTCCTGTGAAATAACAATAGGTACTGTTGAATCTGAACTTTCTAGTGATCAAGTTATGATTCAGCTTAAATGGAATAATATTCCTAAAGGTTTAGTTTCTTTAGAATATATTTTTGACAAGCATGACAAGTTCCTAAAAAATAAGAAATAATATGGAGAGACCTCTTCTACAAAAATAGATTAGGTTAACTTAGGTAGGGATGAAAAACCCAAGATGGTTAACATTGGTAAGTGTTGCTCACAGGGGGAGAAAGAAGCTTTTACTAAACTTATAAAATAATATATTATCGTATTTTCCTATTCCTATAAAGATCTCAAGTCCTTTCAACCAGAATAAGTATAGCACTATATTATGCTTCAACCAAGAATAAAGTCATTCAAGCAAAAGTTATGACATCATAATCCTACCATTTTAGGTATGATTCATGTTGAGATGCAGAAGCTCCTAGATGCAAAAATTATTTATCCAATTCATCATTCAAAATGGTTACCAAACATCATCCCATTAAGAAAGAAAAATGGGGAGATACATCTATGTGTTGATTTTCGTAACCTGAATCAGGCTTCTTTAAAAGACAACTATTCATTGCCTATCATGGATCATATTTTATAGGTGGTTAATGGGTCTAAAATGCTATCCATGATAGATGGATTCTTGGCATATAACCAAATAAAAGTAGCTGATGAGGATCAATACAAGACTACTTTCACAACACCATGGGGGACTTTTGCTTATCAAAAGATGCCTTCTGGATAATTAACGTTGGTGAAAATTTTCAAGGAGCTATGGATTTAGCATTCACTCATTTAATCAACAAGAATATTATGGTATATTTGGATGATTTGAATGTGCTTTCAAAATAAAGAGGTAATCACTTAGCTGACCTTGAAGAAGTCTTCATCCCTATTTTCTATAACTGAGGGTAAACTCCTTGGTCATTTAGTATCAAGTAAAGGGACTAGAAATTATCCAAAATGAGTAAAGGCTATTAAGATTTTGCCTATGCCTACATCTAAGAAAGGTGTACATTCTTTCTTGGAAAAATGAATTTTTTAAGAAGATTTATTCTTGATTTTACTAATTTAACATGCCATATATTGAATATGAT